>JANSMC010000085.1:0-104023 GCA_029299015.1 Ophiostoma montium | reverse complement strand
GATACTATGCCAATTTTGGCTTAGTACAGAATATGGGTCAGAAAAGGTACTTGTGGCGGAGGGTGGAAGGGGGTACTATAATACCCCATGAACCTCGTAGATTCTCAAAGTGGTACGCAGTAGACGATAAACATCACGGCACCGAATAATGGACGTGCTGTCATGACGTGGAGCAGCTGCAGCTGCAGCTGGCGGCACGCAGAAGCGAGTGGACGGTTGAGAGAGAAAAAAGAAGAAATCAATATCCGAAAATAATAACAAAGAGTAAAAAGAAACAGTCGACGGCTCGCAACAGCTGCTCCATACAAGGGTCGCCTAACGCTGACCGACGGTGCAAGCAGCATAATCCGCGCATGGACTGCACAACGGCCCCGTCGTGGTGCATCGAGCATCTGGGGTCGGTGCTCGTCTTCCTCTTCCGACCTTTCTGATACTTCCTTTGGCCTTCCTTGTGTCTTCCATGCTGCGCTCTCGGTCGCCGTTCCATTGCCGCATGAGTAGCTTGGTTACCGAGCCCGCCTGACGTCTCATGCTAATGTTAATCTTACATATTATTCTACATAGAGGATGACTTGAATAGAGCAGATGAACGAGACAAAGAAAGAAGGGAGAAAGGAAAAAACAAACAAAAAACAAACAAAAAAAAAACCGAGAAGAGAATATGGGATGCTGTCATCACAAGAGCCAACAGACGAACAGAAAGGGAGGGCACCGGCATAGAGCTTATAACGATGACGACGATGACGATGATAACAATAATGTATGAGTACGAGCACAGCATAGCATACCTCAAGAGACCTCGACAACGATGCGATCGTCGCGACTACCCAGCGTACTCCGTAGGTACTCGTAGGCAAGTCCTCTCCCACGCTACCTTCTTCTTTCATCGCCCCCCATACCGCAACATGTGCTCCGTACGAGTAAACACTATTTCCACCCCCCTCTGCCTCGTTAATCCATTTGACCCTCTCCCCTCTCGGTGCTGAGACTGTCCATCACGACCCCCGGCCCCATATTCCTTCTTCGTCTGCTATCGCACGCTCCCTTCCTTCGTACCGTTCTGCGAGGACTCGCACTCCGTACTTTGTACTCGTACTCGAACTCTCCACTTCCTCCCACACCCTTCGGTCACTCCTCTCGTCCACACGCCCCCCCTCACTCCCCAGCTGCTCTCAGTACTGGCCTTGTCCATGCCTTGCCCATCACGTCTGATCTCGACAAAGATTCTCTATTTATTAGCTTGCCTCCCTCCCCTCCCCTCGTTCTTTCTTTTCCCTCTCCTCTCCATCCCCATCCATCACATCTTATCAACCAAACAACGCCCTCCCTCTTGGACAACACTCACCTGCATACCCTGCAATCGTGTTCCAAGATGTCAAAGGAAGACACTGAGGTCGCCGGCCTCCCCGCCTATGAGGGGAGCGCCCACAGCCACAACCAGGAGAAGACTGGCGTGCCTGGTGCTGAGATCCTCGGCGGCGCGGACCGTGCTGAGGAATACGGCTACGTCTCTCGTGGGTATGCCTGACAAACCATCCTCGCTCCCAACGGCCTTGCCTGTTACACTATGAGTATACTAACAAAGAACAATGCAGCCTCAAGTCTCGCCACATCCAGTTCATCGCCCTCGGTGGTACCATTGGTACGGGTCTGTTCCTCGGTATCGGCTCCGCCTTTACCCGTGCCGGTCCCCTGTCTGTCCTGCTCGGCTACACCTTGACCGGTCTGGCCATCTTTGCCATGATGCAGTGCCTGGGTGAGATGGCCACCTGGCTGCCTCTGCCCGGTGCCATTCCCCAGTTCTGTGCCCGCTACGTTGATGACGCCCTTGGTTTCGCTGTCGGCTGGAACAACTGGTATGCCTCGTCCATTACTATCTGTGCCGAAGTCTCGGCTGCCTCCCTCGTCATCGGCTACTGGAAAGGCGCCGAGGACATCAACGTTGCCGCCTGGATCTCGATTATTCTGGTCCTCGTGCTGTGCCTCAACATCTTTGCCGTCTCGGTCTACGGCGAGGCTGAGTTCCTTTTCGCGTCGCTCAAGATCATCACCATTGTCGGCCTGCTGATCATGGCCTTCATTGTCATGCTGGGTGGCAACCCCAAGCACGAGCGTCTGGGCTTCTGGTACTGGCAGCACCCTGGTGCCATGAAGGAGTACGACGGCAAGGGCAACACGGGCCGCTTCCTGGGTCTCTTCTCGACGCTGGTCAACGCCGCCTTCTCGTACGGTGGTGTCGAGCTGGTCGCCGTCGCGGCTGGCGAGGCTGAGAACCCGCGCAAGAACATCCCCAAGGCAGTCAAGCGTGTCTTCTGGCGTATCCTCTTCTTCTACGTGCTCGGCTCGCTGGCCATCAGCTGGCTCGTTGCCTCCAACGACCCGCGTCTGCTGAGTGCCCAGGCCACTGGTGCCGCCGGTGCTGCCCAGTCGCCCTGGGTCATTGGCATCCAGAACGTCGGCATCAAGGTCCTCCCCGACATCATCAACGCCGTCATCCTGACCTCGGCTGCCTCGTCGGCCAACGCCTTCCTGTACACTGGCTCGCGCTACCTGTACGCTCTGGCCCAGAACCGCCAGGCTCCCTCCGTCTTCCTTCGCTGCTCCAAGCGCGGTGTCCCCTGGGTCGCTGTGCTCGGCACGGCCCTGATCGGCCTGCTGACCTACCTGTCGGCCGGCTCTGGTGGTGCCTCGGAGGCCTTTACGTGGTTCCAGAACCTGACCACCATTGCCAGTCTGTTCACGTGGTGCTCCATCTGCGTGTGCTACCTGCGCTTCTATGCCGCGCTCAAGGCCCAGGGCATCGACCGCAACACGCTCGTCTTCCGCAGCCGCTTCCAGCCGTACCTGGCCTGGATCGCGCTCTTTTACTTTGCCATGATCATCCTGTTCAACGGCTTTGACGTTTTCGTGCACGGCCACTGGGACGTCAGCGACTTCCTCACGGCCTACATTGGCATCCCCATCTTCTTTGCTCTCTACACCTTTTGGAAGGTGCTTAAGCGCACCAAGGTGCGGTCGGCGGCCGAGGCCGACCTGTTCACGGGCAAGGCCGAGCTGGATGCCGAGGACGACTCGTGGCCCGTGCAGGTGCCGCGCAACGTCTTTGAGCGCATCTGGTTCTGGATCGCGTAAAGCGGTGCCGTGTTTTGCTTTCCACCCAAATACTTTGGCTGTTCTTTGATATGATTCACCATACAGCACTGCCTTTTTCCTGCAGTTCTTTTTAGTTTTTGTCATGTTATAGATTTAAGCTTGCACAGCAAGCGTGTATTGATTATCTTTGATTGTTTGAATCGTGAAAGTGAAGCTTTGAAGTGATGTGAGTTTTGAAAATGAAGCAAATGAAAGTGAAGCGACTTGAGTACAAACGATCATGATCACGTGACTTTGGTTTGCTGAAAGTCACATGATAGTAATGCCGAACGAAGCGGGGCATAGTCACCAAGACGCGACGGCATCGGCCATGACAGCGGGGCAGACGCGTCCATCAAGACATCTGCTTTCATCTATCATCTTTCTCAGTCACATTATCAACTACGAGGATGTCCATGTTATTGTATCATTGATCTTGTATTCATCGCGTGTGGCGTTTCTTCATAATGTCGTCTAGCTAATAAATCCGTCTCTCCATCTCTTCATGTCATTGTCCGTTTGTTGTTCGTTGTTCGTTGTTCTTCGTCTTTCATTCTTCGTCAAGTTCGTCATCGTGTTCCCATCATCGTGTTCCCATCTCGTTTCCTGCGCTTCACGTCTTCTTGTCCGGCGCGACCGACCCCGGCGTGCTCATGGGCGTCGTCACAAACGTCGACCCGGGCGTCGACAGCGCCCACGCCACCGTCGGCGAGCTGACGCTCACGTTGTCGTCGTCGTCGTCGTTGTTGTTGTCACGGCCGTGGTCGTTGCCGCGGCCACGGTGGCGCTCCCTCGCCGGCGTCTTGGGCCGGCTGCTGCTGTCGTCGTCGTCGCTGCTGCTGCTTCTGCTGGCCTCCTCGGTGACGACGGCCGCGATCGTTGTCAGGATGGGCGGCGTGTTGGACGACGTCGTCACAAACCGGGCAAAGGAGACGGAGTGGCCGGGGGTGCACTCGGCGGCGGGGGCGAGCATGGGGAGGGGCTTGGTCGTTGGTGCTGGTTCGGTGGTGGCGACGTCTGTGGTGGTGGGTGCCTCTGCCAGTGTAGGGGCGGGTGCGGGAGCGGGAGTGAGCTCGGCGGGTGCGGCGAGCTGTGCTGGTGCGGCGATTGGCATGACAGGTTCAGCAAGTTCAGCAGCAGGCTCGGCTGCAGCAACAGCGGCCTCAGTGATCTCAGCAGGCTCAGCAAGCCCAGCAGCAGGTTTGGCTGCAGGCTCGGCAGCAGGCTCAAGTATTGCAGCTGCTGAAAGAACAGGCTCAGTCGCCTCGACAGCTTTCTCGACAGCGGTCTCGGCGGTGACCTCAGAAGCGACCTCGGCAGTGGGCTCAACAGCAGTCTTGACAGCAGGCTCAACGGTGGTCTTGACAGGGACCTCAGCAGCGACCTCAACGGCAACCTCGACTGCCGGCTCAACAGCAGTCTTGACAGTCTTGGCTTCGAACTTGGCAACGATCTCGGCAGCAGGCTGAAGGACGACCTCGTCTAAAGAAAGGACAGACAGCTCGACAGCGGTCTCGACAAAATCGGCAGGCTCAACAGACTTGACAGACTCGGCAGCTTCGACGTGGACGAACGAATCGACAGACTCTGCACGCCCAGCAGGCTCAGCTGGCTTGGCAATCTCGACAGTCTCGGGAGCAGTCTCGACGGGTGCAACAGTCTCGGCCGCGGTCTCAGAAACGATCTCGGCAGCGGGCTGAAGAGCAGCCTTCTCTGTAGAAACGACAGACAGCTCAGCAGTCTCGACAGTCTCGGCAGTCTCGACAGTCTCGGCAGCAGTCTCCACGGGAGCAACAGTCTCGGCCGCGGTCTCAGAAACGATCTCGGCAGCGGGCTGAAGAGCAGCCTTATCTGTAGAAACGACAGACAGCTCAGCAGTCTCGACAGTCTCGGCAGTCTCGACAGTCTCGGCAGCAGTCTCCACGGGAGCAACAGTCTCAACAGTGGTCTCGGCAGTCTCGGTTGCGGTCTGAGAAACAATCTCGGCAGCAGGCTGAAGAGTGACCTCTTTAGGAACAACAGACATCTCAACCGGCTCAGCAAGCTTGACAGTCTCAACAGGCTTGACTGCCGGCTCAGCGGCGAGCTCGACTGCAGGCTCAGCAGTCTTGACAGTCTCGACAGCGACAGTCTTGGCAGCAACAATGTCGAGTGCAGGCGCGAGAGCCGCACGCTCGGGCTCGGAGGTGGGCGTGGCAGGCTCGGTTGCATCCTCCGTGACACTGGAAGTATCGGTCTTGGGTGCAGCGACAACGGGCGTCTTGGCAACCTCTGGAGCCTTGACAACAGCTGCCTCGGGCTTGGTGGACGACAGCGACAGCTGGCCAATGGCGTCGCGGCAAATGTCGAGAATGGACGAACCACCGAGGAACTTGAGGACGGCCATGTCAATGTTGAGCTCCTTGAGGAACCAGGAGCGCAGCTCGACGGCGACGAGGGAGTCGATGCCGAGGCGGATCAGGGGCACCTTGGTGTCGATCCTGTCGGCGGGCAGCTGCAGGATGAGCTCGACCTTGCGCGAGAAGGCAGCCTCGAGGATGTTGAGGGTGGCGTCGCCCTTGTCGGCGGCGTCGGCAAGCTGGCCGAGGACGTGGGTGGACAGCTCGGCCGTGCTGCCGGCGCCGCTGCCGGCGCTGCCACCGACGGCGACCTGCTCCTCGGGCTGGAGGACGTGGGAGAAGAGCGGCTTGGAGGGGAAGCGGCGGCCGGCGTTATGGGGAATACCAGTCATGATCTGGGGCGCGTGGTGGCCGAGGGACGAGTCGGGGTGGCCGGCGAGGATGGCCGAGGCGAAAATGTTATGGAACTCGGGCTCGTTAATACCGACATAGCCATAAGTTCCGACGAGGCGGCTCTCGAGCTGGTCAAGGGCGCGGTCGACATAGCCGACGCCGAGGAGCATGGCAATGTCGACGACGGAGGCGGGCAGGCCGCGGGCCCGGCGCTGGGTGGCCAGGGTGTGCATGTACATGTTGGAGGCGGCATAGTTGGCCTGGCCCTTGTTGCCGATGATGCTGGCGAGCGAGGAGAAGAAGATGAAAAAGTCGAGCTGGCCGGGCGTGGAGAAGAGCTCGTCGAGGTAGCGGCTGCCGTCGACCTTGGGGCCAAAGACGTACTGGAAGTCGTCGACGGTCATGTTGTCAAAGGGCTTGTCGCGCAGGACCATGGCGGCGTTGGCGACGCCGGCGACGGGGGGCATTTCCTGCTGGATGGTGGCATAGACGTCGTGCAGCTGCTGCTTGTTGGCGACGTCGAGGGCAAAGACGCGCATGTCGGTGGCGCCGCGGCGACGGAGGTCGGCGAGCACGGCGGCGTCGACGTTGGGGTTGCGGCTGGCAATGGCAATGTGGCGGGCACCGTGGTCGGCCATCCAGCCGCAGATGGACAGGCCGAGCTCGGCAGTGAGGCCGACGAGGAAGTAGGTGCGGTCGGCCTTGAAGAGGCGCAGGGACGACGTGGGGAACAGCTCGGCGGCGACGGGCGACGTGGTGGCCCAGTTGATGACCTGTGTGGGCGACAGTGCGGCGGTGGGCAGGTTGGGCACTTTTTCGATTGTGACGATGTCGTCCGTCGGAGAGGCGACGGCCACCGAGGAGGCCAACGACCGACGCAGGACGGCAGTGACCTCCGACAGCGACAGGCTGAGACCAAGCGACTGGCAGCCCTGGACGGTCTTGAGGAGCGGACGGACGTCGACGGAGTCGCTGCGGACGATGCGGGCGAAGGCGTCGGGCTCGGGGCCGCGGTCGAGGTTGGCATAGGTCAGGTGGTGGCCCTTGGGCAGCAGGCCGAGGATGCGACGTTCGGTGTCGTAGCGGTGGATGGCGATTTGGGCGGTGCTGGCAGTGCTGGCAGTGTCGACGGTGTTGGTGGTGGTGGTGGCGACGAGCTGGACGGCCTTGTCGGCGGCCTTGGTGGCGAGACGGCCGACGAGGTCAGCGTCGCCGCCGTGTACCCAGAGGGAGCCCTCGGTGTCAGAGGTCAGGCTCTCGGCGACGAGGTCACGCAGCATGTGGAGGAGCAGCTGGGGGGTGGCGTCGGCGGCAGCAACAAAAGCCAGGATGTGGTCGGGGGCGACGTGGACGGTGGAGCCGTTGTCGACACTCAAAACGAGAACGGCGGTGCTATCGTCATCGGCGAGGTCGTGGCCGAGACCGACGTGCAGGGTCTTGCCGTCGCGCGTGCGCACGGGGTAGAGCGACGAGGCGGCCATCTTGACGCGGCGGCTGGCGAGGGCGTCGACGGCGGTGCGGACGCCAGAGGCAAGATTCAAGGGCTCGGACTCGAGGACGTGGAGGGTGCCGGCCTGCTGGACGACGTCGACGTTGCTGGTGCTGGACGACTCAAGCCGCAGCTGCTTGGTGATGGGCCGGCGGTCGGCGTTGAGGCGGTCGTTGAGCTCGTCGTCGGCGACGATGCGCGGTACAAAGACGCGGCCGTCGTCGATGCAGAGCTCGCACTCGCGGACCCAGAAGACGTCGGCAAAGTCGGGGCTGGCCAGGTAGACGAGGCGCAGCAGGGTCTCGGCAAACAGGGTGGCCTCGGCAGCGGCCTTGGGACCCAACCCACCGGAAAAGGCGTCGACGTCGAGGAACTGCATGACGAGATGGGGCGACTCAAAGGCAATGACACGCGCGAAGCCAATGACCATGTTGGCATAGGGGTCCTCGGTGCGGCGGTTCTTGGTGACCCAGAGCAGGGCACTGGACGTCAGGATCATGGTCTGCATGCCCTTGAAGCGGGCCTCGGTCATGTCCTTGAAGACGGGCTGTTCGAGGTCGGCGAGGCACAGCACGGCGGCACCGGGCGGGAGAGCGCTGTTTTCTTCGTTGTTCAGATCCTCGAGGGCCGGGATGATGCGCACGGGGACGCCGAGGGGCCGCAGCAGACGACGCACGGCCTGGGCGGCACGGTTGACGGCAATGGTCATGCCCCCGACAATGACGACGTTGGTGATGGGCGACGCGGCGACGGCAGCGGCCGCAGTGGCCCAGGTGGCGACGGCCAGGGGTTCGCGCAGCAGGGCGATGCGGTGGTCGACGGCCTGGGTGCTCATGACGAGACCAAAGAAGTCGTCGAGGTCGCTGCACGAGACGTCGACGCCCGAGAAGCCGGCGTCCTGCATGAGCATGTCCCAGCGGGCCTCGCTGGCAAGGGGGCCATTGACACGACCGTCGTTGCGGCCGAGCCACCAGCCGGGCAGGCCGGACATGATGAAGGAGGTGTAGATGGCGTCGCCGGTGAGCTCAATGACAATCATGCGGCCGCCGGGCCGGGTGAGGCGACGGCAGTGGGCGAGGGTGCGGGCAAGCGAGGCGGTGGCGTGCAGGACGTTGGAGGCGAGGACGAGGTCGTAGCCCTCGAGGTCGAAGCCCTGGGCGACGGGGTCGCGCTCAATGTCGAGGACGCGGAAGTGCATCTTGGCGAGCTGGTCGGGGGTGAACTGCAGCTTGCTCTTTTCGAAAAAGGCGGGCGAGATGTCGGTGTAGGTGTACGAGGCAAAGTGCGGCGACAGGGCCTTGATGGCTCCCACCGAGGCGCCACCGGTGCCGGCACCAATCTCGAGGACGCGCAGGCCGGCGTGCTGGTGGTTCATCTGGCGCACGAGGGCGTTGAACTGGCGGTAGACGAGGTCGATGCCGACGCCGTCCTTGTACAGGCGGTTGAGGCGGTTGTTCTCCATCAGGACCTGCAGCGTGGGCACCTGGCCGCGGACCATGGCGGGCAGGTTGGTGCCGACGGCCCAGGCGAGCTCCATGTCGACGGTGTGGCCAAAGCGCGCGAGCCAGCCGGCCACCATGGCGGGCGTGTCGTGGATGCAGTCGGGCCGCAGGCGGCGGTGCTGGCCCGAGTCGATTTTGGGCAGCAGGTACTCGGCGGCCCAGCGACGCACGGACTGGAACTGCCACTCGGCGGCGGCAAACTCGGCCTCGCTGACCTCGGCCAGCAGGCGGCGCAGGAAATAGACGGAGATGCGGTCGAGCGTGGTGATCTCGTCAAACATGCCGGGCGGCACGACGGGCTGGTCGGCGGGGCGCAGGCCGGAGCCGACCTGGGGCTGCCAGACCATTTTGGAGAAAGTGGTGCGGTCGTTTTGCGGGCCGGGTTTGGTAAAGGACGAGCAGGTCAGGCCGGTGATTTGGACTTCGCAGAGGCGGGTGTCGCTGCCGTTGAAGACGTCGAGGTCGCCGGCGATGATTTTGCTGGTGGCGTCGCGCAGGACACAGTCGGCGACGGCCTGGGAACTCTCTTCCTCCTGCATGCGATGACGGGCGGCGGCGACGTTGACGCGGACGGTGTGGATGGCCGTGGGCAGGTAGCTGGTCCACATGCGGCCGTCGCCGGGGAAGCAAAAGGCGGCCATGATGCCCTGGAAGGCGGCGTCGAGGGTGGCCGGGTGGACGAGCAGGTCGGTGTTAGTGGCCGGGCGGTTGATGACGGCGGACGAGGCGCCGAGACGGCGCCGGGCCGACGCAACGACAAAGTCGCCCGAGTAGCGCAGGCCAATCTTTTCGAGCTCGCGGTAGAAGCGCACGGCGTCGACGTCGGCCATGGGCAGGTCGGAGGGCGAGCGGGGAGGCAGCACGGTGGCAGCAGCATCAGCGTCAGTGGTGGAGGTCGTGCCGAGAGTGACGACGGCACGGCCGCTAAAGTTGACCTTTTCGGCGTCGTGCGTGGTGCCGTCGACGCTGCCCGAGTAGCAGCTAAAGTCGGCGACGAGGCGGGTTTTGTCGGCATCCTTCTCAACCACGCGGATGACAAAGAGCACCTCGGTGCCGGCAGCATCGGGGTCGATTGTGATGGCAGCGTGGATGTGCAGGTCCTGCAGCTCGACAATCTGAGCATCAACCACCACGTCGTCGACTTCGTCGGGGCTGTGCTTCTTGGCGAGGTGGACGGCAGCCTCGACGGCCATGCTGACATAGCCGGCGGCCGGGAACAGGATCTGGTTCTGAAAGACGTGGCCGCGCAGCCATTCAAGCTCGTTAATCTTCATGACGTTGCGCCAGCGCATCTCGTGGTTGTTGCCGACGGGCGTGACGGAGCCCAGCAGGTCGTGGGGCCGGTCGTCGCGCTGGCGGAACTTGCGCGACACCACGGACTCTTTCCAGAGGGGCACGTCGTGGTCCCAGGGGTAGGACGGCAGGTCTTTGATGAGGCGGGGGCGGGGGGCATCACTTCCGACACACGCAGCTCGGAACCCGTCAAAGTCGACTATATTGTCATCCCCGGCCGACGCCTGGAAGTGGCTCCAGACAAAACCGAGAGCACGGCTGAACGCGGCCAGGTCGTTGGCCCCGCGCGACAGCACGCCCGTGTACGGCAGGTCGACGCCGGTCAGGGTGCGCAGGACCTCGCTGGCCGGGCCCTTGAGTGCCGGGTGCGGGCCGACCTCGAGCACCATGTCGAAGCAGTGCGACTCGGTCACGGCCCGGTCGAGGGCCTGGGCAAACAGCACGGGCTTAGCCATGTTGTCGACCCAGTACGTGTCGCGGAGTGCGGCCGGGTCGTAGATGCTGCGGCCGTCGGCGCCGTGCACGCTGGAGAACCAGACAAAGCCGGTGTCCGGGGCGACGGGGGGTGCGAGGACGGCAATGTGGCAGCGCTGCAGGCTGGCCAGGTAGCCGGCGGCGCACCGCTGCATGTGGTGCGAGTGGTAGGCGGTGTCGACGAGCAGCACGCGCGCAAACACGCCGTCGGCCTTGAGCTGGGCCTCGGCCTCGGCAATGGCGTCGGCGTCGCCGGAGAGCGTCGTGCTGGACCGCGAGTTGCTGGCCGCCGCGACGATGCGGCCGGCGAAGGGGGGTTGGTTGCAGAACGCGACGGCCTCGTCGTACCCCATGCCGACAGCCATCATCTTGCCCTCCGGCCCCCCCGCCGTCTTGACCGTCTCGGCGTGCACGCCCCGCAGGTAGGCAATGCGCACGGCGTCGCCGGCCGACAGGTAGCCCACGGCATAGGCAGCGGCAATCTCGCCCGACGAGTGGCCGACGACGCCACTGAATTCAATGCCCGACGCGCGCAGCAGGTCCACGAGGGCAATCTGCAGCGCCGTGCACAGGGGCTGCGACAGCGCGGCCTCGCGGATGCGCGACGTGGCGGCAGGTTTGACGAGCTCGGCCGTCAGCGACCAGGCCGGGCGGTCTTCTGCGGGCAAGGAAGCCAGCGACGCCTCGAGCTGCTGCAGCGACTGCCGGAACAGCGCGCTGTGCGTGTAGAGCGCGGCGCCCATGGCCGGCCACTGTGCGCCCTGGCCGGTGAAGACGCCGAGGATGCGGGGGGGCAGTGCCGACGAGACGGGGAGGGCGGAGGTCACAAAGGAGGAAGAGCTGGAGCTGGCGGCCAGGCTGTCCAACAACTCTTGGCGCGTCGTGCCGACCACGCTTGCACGGTAGCCAAAGGCCGTGCGCTGCTGCAGCGTCCACTGCAGGTCGGCCAGCGAGATGGCGCTGTTCTTCTCGAGGTGGTCGGCCAGGGCAGCCGCCGACGCCACGAGGGCCGACTTTGAGTTGGCCGACAGCAGAAAGGGGCCGCAAGGGAGGCTGTCACGTGCAGCAACTTCTGCCGAACCTTCTTTGCTGCCGCCCTCCCAGCTCTCCAGAATGGCATGCGTGTTGGTGCCGCCAAAGCCAAAGTTGTTGAGACTGGCCCGCCGCGGCACGCCCGGGGGCAGCTGCGGCCACGGACGCGCTTTTAGTGGCACGTGCAGCCGGTGGTAAAAGGGCGCAATCTTGGGGTTGAGCTTGGCAAAGTGCATGTTGGGCGGGATGACGCCGTGCTGCAGGGCCAGCGACGCGCGCATGAAGCCCGCGAGGCCGGCTGCGCCCTCGAGGTGGCCCAGCACCGTCTTGATGGAGCCGACGTAGAGGGGGTCACTCTTCTCTTCCTTCTTCTCGGCGTCCTCCTCGTCCGCAGCATCGGCATGGTCACCAAAAAACGCCCGGTACAGCGCCTCGGCCTCGACGGGATCACCCGCCGGCGTGCCGGTGCCGTGGGCCTCGAAATACTGGCAGCGGTCGGCCTTGCGCGCGAGGTCGAGCCCGGCCCGCGCATACGTCGCCTTGATCAGCGCGGCCTGTGCCGTCGGGCTGGGCATGGTGATGCCGGGCGTGTAGCCGTCCTGGTTGATGCCCGTCTCGCGCACAATGCACTCAATGTGGTCGCCGTCAGCCAGCGCCTGGCTCAGCGTCTTGAGGAACACGGCCACGCAGCCCTCGCCGCGGGCGTACCCGTCGCCGTCGGCATCCCACATGCGCGACCGGCCGGTAGGGGAGAGCATGTGGAGCTGGCGGTCAGCGGTCGAGAACGAAGAAGAACAAGGGGAGGGAGACGTACCTTGGACTCAAAAATATACACCTCCGGCCCGAGAATCAGGTTGACGCCCGCGGCCACGGCCATTTTGCTCGTGCCGCTGCGCAGCTCCTGGATGGCCAGGTGCAGCGCCACAATGCTCGACGAGCACGCCGTGTCGAGGCACACGGACGTGCCCTTCCAGTCAAAGAAATACGACACGCGGTTGGCCATGATGGACCGCGCCGCGCCCAGCGCGAAATAGTGCGGCATCGTGTCGACGTCGCGCTGCAGCAGGTTGGTGTAGTCGTCGGACGCCTGGCCGACGTACACGCACGTGTCGGACCCTGCGAGCGCCGGCAGCGAGTAACCCGCGGACTCGATGCCCTCGTACACGGTCTCGAGCAGCATGCGCTGCTGCGGGTCCATGGCCTCGGCCTCGCGCGGGTTGATGTTGAAGAAGTTGTAGTCGAAGGCGCGCACGTCGTGGTCCTCGTCGAGGAAGTACGACTGTGTGACATTTGTTGCCTGGCTGTCAGTGGGAGTTTTTTGTTTGGATCGAGAAAATAACCTACCCCGTGGTGCTCGCCGTCTTCGTGGTAGAAGCCCTGGACGTTGAAGCGGCTGCGGGGGATCTCGCGGCGGAGGTCCTTGGGGTCTTTGAGGAGCTCCCATAGCTTGGAGGGGGAAGAGCCGCCGGGCAGCCGGCAGCTGCTGCCGACGACGGCAATGGGTTCTGGGATGGAGGATGTCATGGCGGGTGGTCTATTATGGGGAGTGAGAGAGGGAAGAGAAGAGGGAGAAGAGTGAGAAGACCAAGTTGGAGAGGGAGCAATTATTATGGGAGACGAGATGATGAGAGAAGAGAGAGCAAGGAAGAGACACGACACGACGCCAAGGTGAGATGAGATGGGATGAGAGGGGAGGATGAAGACGAAGAAGAGAGGAGAAGATGAGAGGAGAAGATGAAGAAGAGACGAAAAAGAGGACAGCGAGATATCGAGTGATATAAGACGGATGGGGGCAGAGAGAGAGAGAGGAGACGACGAGACGAGACGAGACGAGACGACGACGAGGACAGCAACAGCAACAGCTCAAACAGCTCACAGCTTTGTTATCGACACAGCTACGAGTACTACATACGACCAAGCTACGAGTACGAGTGCATTATGAACAAGGCAAAGCTCCAACGGCAAGCAAGGCTACCCACCAAGAGCTCGAGCTAATGGCTGGCCCACGTCCCGTGCATGCACGAGTGTGCCGGGACAGAGGGGAGCAGGAGAAGCACGAGAGGAGGAGAGCAACGGCAACGGCGAGGACGTGTCGGCGGATGTAGCCGGGGTGGAGAGACGAGAGACAAGAGACGAGAGACGAGAGACAAGAGAGGGTACCACGACGGGTGCGACGGTTCTGTCAGCTGCATGACAGGTGGGAGCGGTGGTACGGAGTATTCGTACTCGTGCAGACGACAGAGTACGGAGTACGATAGACAGGCGACGGCAACGCAACGGCCGTGGTGCTACGTGGCGACCAGCGTCCAGGTGCGCAGCCGGCATCTAGGAACAACATCAGACAACGGACTCTTTGCTGTGCCCGCCGGGATGCAGACTACGCCCAGAGGGGTTGTGCACGCAGAATCCACGCACTAGAGGCAGTATGCAATGCAGTGCAGAAGCAATGCAGAAGCAGTGCAGCAGCAGTGCAGCAGCAGTGCAGCATGCAGCATGCAGCATGCAGCATGGAGCCAGGCTGGGTGCAGCATGTACGGAGTACGGAGTACGAGCAACAAGTACGGAGTACGGAGTACGGAGCAGCATGCAAGTGCAATGCAGCAAGAGCATGGAACGTCGACCCGAAGCTTGGTCGCCATCCTTGGCGGTTGACGACGAAAGAGGGAAAACAGCAGCTGGTCCACATGTGGTGGCTTGTTCGAATGACTGGTGGTAGGGTGATAGTGGTGAACGGAGAGTTCAGACGACAGACGACAGACGAAAGAGAAGAGAAGAGAAGACGACAGACGACAAGGCAACAGAGGACGACAGACAAGACAGACGGGAACGACAAAAGACAGACGGAGACATGCACGGCAGCAAAAGGGAAGCTACGAGTACGAGTACCAGAGAAACGTTGACCAGAGAAACGTTGACCAGAGCCAAGTACTCATACTCGTACTCGCACACTCAGGGTCAGGGTAGTCGACCAAAAAGAGTAGCCGCAGCGGTGAGACGCGAATACGATCGGTCCAACACCGGCAGAGCACGGCGACGGGCCGGGTCTACGAGTACGACTTGGGTGGGCGTTGGTGGTAAAGGTGAGAACAAGGGAAGGGAAGGGTGAGGGGAGATGAAGAGAAGACAAGAAAAAAAGAAGAAAGGAGAAAAAAGAAGAAAAGAGAAAAAAGAAGAAAGAAAAAAGAAAAAAGAAAAAAGAAAGACGAAAAAAACAAAGTCACACAGCATGCGGCAGAGTGGGACGAACAAGCTGGCCGAGAACCAGAAGAGGGGAGGAGAGGAAAAACAGCAGAGCAGCAGAGGAGCAGCAGAGGAGTAATAAAAGAGGAGTAGAAGAGGAGTATGACAGATGCATATGGCCGAAGACGACGACAACAGGTCATATTGAGTCGGACGATACGAGAGGACATTTGTCAGACGGTGAGATAGGGATTTTATGAGAAAAGGCAACGGGATAGAAAAGCTGAAATTGAAATTGATATTGATATTCACATTCATATTCATATTGAATAACATTATAAAAGACCTGGATTTAAAACCAGAAAAGAAAAGAAAAGAAAAGAAAAATAGAAAAGAAAGAAAGAAATACTTTTGATAAAAGTTCAAACAAAAGAGTTGATAAACAAAAACAACAGTTTCATCCGAACATATAAACCGTGCAACCAAGTCATCGGCTGTGCAACCCAAAAAGGTCGACAATCCCAGACAAGGCCCAATCCGAAACTCAAACAGGCTAGCAAGACAACATGGGCACCTCCTGATTAGGAAGAGACCAGCATGCATCTCGACGGAGTCGCTGCAGATATTTTTTTTTTCTTTTTCTTTTTCTTCTTTTTCTTCTTTTTCTTCTTTTTCTTCTTTTTCTTCTTTTTCTTCTTTTTCTTCTTTTTCTTCTTTTTCTTCTTTTTCTTCTTTTTCTTTTTTTTCTCCCATGTACTCCGTACGAGTAAAACGGACAAATGCATGACAAATGATGAGATATGCAAACAAGCGACATGGATACGAGCTGTTTTGCATTGCGTCAGTGTATGATTGTGACGGTGACACTGGGAGTTTTTTTCTTTTTTCTTTTTTCTTTTCTTTTACTCGTATTCATTTTTGTTTCATGTACATTCGACGACAGCCGGCCCGACGGCCAGGTGTGCGGTTCCAACAACACGATCACCCGCCCCGGCGATCCAGTAGTAATAACCCCAACCAGCACCAACCAGCAGCAGCCAACAGCCAACAGCAGCCGGTAGTTGCCGCCAGAAGGATGGCTCAATGGCTCAATGGCTCGATGGCTGCAGGGGCGGCCTTCTAGCCTATACTCCGTAGCTACTTCTTTTTAGAGAAGGAACTAGCGACGGGCCAGACGGCATTGCCCATTGGTGTACGTACAGTAGGAGTAGGGAAGGGGACGGTGTGACGCAGCTGCCGGATTGGTGGCCAGCCGTTGCAGACGTCATAAATGACAGCTGAATGCGGAGGGAAGGACGGCTGATAAGCAGATGATGAAGAATAGCACGGGCTGATATCATAGGGAATACTCGTAAATAATATCACAGGGTATATCACAATAGCACAGGCACAGGGTAAGCATAATGGATGGAGCAGAGCGAACAGACCTAGGGCTGGGATTAGGGACGGGTAGATGGCGGATACGTGTTGCCGTATGGAGAGAGCTACGGAGTCGAAAACGAGGGCCATGGTAGGGATGGCAGGGAAGCGGAGTTGGATGATGGGCGACCGGGATACGAGAAGAAATGATGACGACAAGACCCTGGCAGTCCACACTGCTGGCCCGCTGGCCCGCTGCAGACCCGGTGGTGATAATACCTACGGAGTACTCGGCGTAGTCCGTACGAGTGCAAGTCAAAGAAAAGACAACAACAACAAAAAAGAACGCAATGCCAATGCAGGCAAGTGGAGGGTGGAGGGTGGAGGACGAGGACGAGGTGGAGAGCAGAGCAGAGGTGGAGGAGGATGGCGAGCCCAACCAGCTGAGCAAACGGATACGGAGTACGGAGTACGGAGGACGAGAACAACATCGCCAGCGATATCTATCTGATATGATAGCAGCCTGCACTACTGCTGCTGATGTAGCATCGCGGCTCGGTTTGCACACGCCAGAAATCCGGAATATGCATCCAGGTGCAGGGTGGGAGGAGGACACCGAGGAGGGCAAGGGATCCGTCGGGTCATTGGCCGCAGACAGAACAGAGCAGACGAGAACAAACAACGGAGAATGCAGCCAAGGACTGCCAGCAGCCGACCAAACGACAGGTTAAGTCCACAGCCAACAGCAGTTGAGCCACAGCAAACGACAGTCAAGCCCACAACCGCAGCAGGCGAAACAGGCGAAACAGTACCACGGCTGCATGCTGTGCTGCGGTGGCAGGTCAGAGGTCAGGCCCAGGCCAGACGGTTATGGTGACACGTCGACGTACAGAAGCAGAAGAGCACAGGCAGGCACGGTACAGGCACAGCACAGGCACAGCACAGGTACAGTACGAGTGCTCATCTGCCTTTGTCCTTTGTACTCGTATATAGACGGCTATCCTCGACTCGACCAACCGTCCTCCGCTCATCCGCCCGCTCGTCACACGTAGCTCCCTTCTCCGTTTACGAGTTATACCACATACCACACATACCACCCCCCCCCCCCCCACCATGTCCGCCCAGACTGCTGTTGTGTGTGCCGGTGCCGGCCAGTACCGCCTCGACCATGCCGTGCCCGTGCCGTCGCCCGCCCCCGGCATGGTCGTCTGTGCCGTGCGCGCCGTCGCCCTCAACCCGGCCGACTGGAAGATGATTGACTTTGCCGCCGGCGCCGCCGGCGCCGACCAGCCTGCTGAGTCTGCTGTCGTCGTCGGCGGCCACGAGTTTGCCGGCGAGGTTGTCCAGGTCGGCGACGGCGTCACCACGCTGCAGCCCGGCGACCGCGTCATGGCGCCCGTGCCGGGCCTCAACAAGTGCTCGCTGTCGGCCGGCGCCTTTTGCCAGTACACCACCGTCGCCGCCGACATGGTGTGCCGCCTGCCGGCCGGCATGTCGTACCAGGACGCCGCCGGGCTCAGCGTCGTCACCTGCACGGCCGGCCTGGCCCTGTACCAGTCGCTCGGGCTGCCGCTGCCGGGGCAGTCGTCGTCGTTGTCGTCGTTGTCGTCGTCGGCCCCAGCCACCAAGCCGACGTACGTGCTCGTGTCGGGCGGCGCCACGGCCACGGGGACCATTGCCATCCAACTTCTCAAAGCGTAAGTCTTTTTCTTTTTTTCTTTTTTTTTTTCCTCGCTTCGCTCGTTTTTCTTTTTTTTTTCTTCCTCGCTTCGCTCGTTTTTCCTTGTCTTTTTTCTTTCTTCCTCACTTCGCTCGTTTTTCTTCATTCTTCCTCGCTTCGCTCGTTTACTCACTGCCCCCCCAGCTCCGGCGTCTTGCCCATCGCCACGTGCTCCCCCCAGAACCGCGACATGCTGCTCGCCCTCGGCGCCGTCGAGACCTTTGACTACCACTCGCCCGCCTGCGGCATGGAGATCCGCAACTACACCGCCAACACCCTCGCCCACGTGCTCGACTTTGTCACCCAGGCCGAGTCCATGAAGATGGCCTACGAGGCCATGGGCACGCAGCCCACGCCTGCCGGCTCACCCCCCAAAAGATACATTGCCCTCGATCCCTTCCCCACGCGCATCCAGTACACGCGCCGCGACATCCACGCCGACTGGGTCATGGGCCTGTCGCTCTTTGGCGAACCGGTGCAGCTGGCCGGCGTCTACGGCCGCCCCGCCCGCCCCCAGGACCGCGACTTCACAACACAGCTGTTTGCCCTCATGGAGCGCATGCTGGCCGCGGGCACGCTCAAGCCGCACCCGGTCGAGCTGCGGGCCGGCGGGCTCGCCAAAGTGACCGAGGGCATCGAGGATCTGCGCATGGGCCGCGTGCGGGCACGCAAGCTGGTGTATTCTGTGTGATTTGTTTTTTATTCTGTTTTATTTTTTAAATCTAATTCATTATTAATGAAGCATCCGTTGACTTGCATAATGTCCCAAAAGAGTAATGCCGCCGTCCGCCGTTGACAACACCCTGCTCTTTCCCTTTCGAGCCTCTCTCTGCATTCCGAATTGGTCGGGCCGGGTGATCGGAGCAGGGGTGGGACGAGACAGCGTTGCTGCTTCTTCTGTTGTTCGCTTCTTCCTACTATTGTTTTTTTACAACGTACTTTGAGTCTTTTGCTATCCTTTTCCTACTTTTTATCTTTTTCTTTTTCTTTTTCTTTTCTTCTTCTTCTTCTTCTTCTTTTTACTTTTCCTTCAAAATGAGTTGGCCTTATACAAGTCCTTGTTAATATTGTTTCGTCGATAATTTAATATAGTTCGACTATAGCCATAGTCAAAACAACAAGTACTTGTCTCTCAGACAGCGTCTAATTACTCCCCCGGGGCGGTCCGCTCACACTATGCATCCTATCCAAAACAGTCACCGAGCCGGCACATGGTGCAGCAAATGCCAAAGATAGTAGCGTAGGAGACGGAGACTGACCCGGAGCCGGAACCCGGCATGACAGCGACAGGAAGGTGGCAGAGCAAAACAGCCCATGGATGCAGATAGGGCGTACTTTTTACGAGTACTCCATACTGCGCATGCTGCAGGGTGGGACGCAGAGTCTTGCGTGTTGCGTGCGTGCTTCTTTCTTACTGTGCCAGACAGGCCAAGCCAATGTCTTACCAACAGCACGGAGCGACCTTGACCGAGACGACATGCAGGCGGCGTTGCATCGGCCCCCCTCCCCAGAACCCCTTGTCTGGGTGGGATGCCGGTAGGTACTCGTAAGCGTTGGAGTGGTGACACGTACCTGGGCGTGTGCATACGGAGTACGAGTAGAGCCAGTCCAAAAACTGTCAACAGTATTCGTCCGTACAGCCGTGGACATGTCGGACCGGTGGAATTGTGCAGGTGCAGTGCCATCCACGCACGAGACCATGCCGCGGGGTGGGAGGCGGTGTGCGTGCATAACGGTGCATAGTGGTGGACAGATCGCTCCGTCTGTCCGTGTCTGGTGGGATATGGACTGATACACATGCACGACAAGTATGCACTACAAACTATGTAAAGGCCAGTTCTGCTGTTCACATCCACTGCATTGCTGACATCTATTCTACTACGACTGCACTGAACAAACAATGACGGTATGATTATGATATGGAAACTATATGTAAAAAGACGGATGGTAATGACTGATAGGAAAGGGAAAGAAAAAGAAAAAGAAAAAGAAAAGAGACTGAAACCAAACAAGGATATAGAAACCAGATGGGGGAGAAAAAATTAGAGAAAAAAAAAGGACACTGAAATGTTCAGGGTATTTGTTGTTCGTTTGTGTTTTGAGTGGTGTGTGGCAGTGCCCCCTCAGAACCCAAGTCTATACGTCTAATGTATCACGCGCTCCCGTTCTAATCTGCCCCAGCCGACGGGCTTTGCCTTACTCCTCTTTATGGCCGCCAGACGCATGCGACGGCCGCTTCTCGGCCTCGTGCAGCGACCTCCGTGCCTGCTCGTGCTGGTCGGCGTTGGAAAAGGCGTCGTCCTCGTCCTCGGAGATGGCAGCGGCAGCCGCAGCCGGTGCACCACCCGGTGCTGCACCGGCACCACCCGGTGCTGCGCCAGCAGCAGCAGCCGCCCGCATGCGCTCGAGGAACTCGGCGGCCTCGGAGGCGTACTTGCAGCGGGCGCGGATGCGTGCGCCGTACTTCATAAAGACAAAGGGGAAGGGAACGCAGGCGGCCGCCAGGAACGCCGGCACCGAGCTGGCCCAGTG
Source organism: Ophiostoma montium (assembly GCA_029299015.1). NCBI lineage: Eukaryota > Fungi > Ascomycota > Sordariomycetes > Ophiostomatales > Ophiostomataceae > Ophiostoma > Ophiostoma montium. The sequence goes on along the minus strand of JANSMC010000085.1, from coordinate 83,578 downwards.
CACGCCGAGGTTCTTGTACATGTAGGTGGTGAACAGCGGGAAGGCAGCGCCAAAGAGCGACCGCAGCACGGTGTTGGCGGCCAGCACGGACGCGGCGTAGATGACGTACGAGTCGATCAGGTAGTTCATCAGACTCAGGAACACAAGCACGAGACCCGTCGCAAAGAAGCCCGAACCGATAATGGGCACGATCCAGTGCACGGGCTCCTCGTTGGTCCAGGCAAACCAGAACAGGCCAATGGGCAGCAGCACGGAGCCGATGGCGGCCGCGGGCAGACGGGCCTCGGGCGGCGCGACACCGCCGGGGCAGGCCGCCGCGCGGCGGTTGTAGTTGACATTGTCCCACATGGCGTAGGCGACGGCGACGCTCATGCCGACGGCCAGGCCCAAAAAGGCCAGACCGCCGATGCCGGCCGACCAGCCACGGCCCTGCTGGAAGATGATGGGGAAGGCCGCAAACATCATGTACATGGTGCCGTAGACGACGGCCATGTAGATGGAGATGATGAGGACAATGGGCTCGCGCACCAGCAGGATCCACGGCCGCGACAGCGCCGTCTTGAACTGGTCCATCATGGACGGGCCGTTGCTGTTGGGGTGGCCGGCCGCAATGGCCTGCTGGCGCCGGTGGAAGTCCATGCGCGACATGTGCACCTTGCCCGTCAGCTTGGTCAGGGCAGCCGCACGCTTGCGCAGCAGCAGCGGCGCGTACGTCTCGGGCACGATCAGGCCGCCGACAATCAGCATGACACCCGTGAAGATGGCCATGAGACCCTCGACCCAGCGCCAGCCAGCCGAGTCACCCAAAAAGCCCGCGACAATGGGACCCAGCGAGGGGCCCAGGAAGGGCGCAGCCGCAAACACGGCCGTGGCCATGCCACGCTCCGACGCGTTGAACATGTCGGCAATGACACCGCCGGCGTTGGTCAGCGGCGACGAGCCAAAGGAGCCGGCAAAGAAGCGCATAATAATCAGCGTCGCCATGTTCTGGGCGTTGGCCGCACCAATGATGAACAGGGTCAGCACAAAGTAGGTGCCGAGGAAGAGCACCTGGCGGCCGTAAAACTCGGACAGCGGCGCCCACAGCAGCGGGCCAATGGCGAAGCCGACGACAAACAGCGAGATGCCCAGGATCGACACCTCCTCGGAGATGCCAAAGGTTATGATGATCTCCTTGAGACCGCCCGAGTACGCCGTGCTGACAAAGGCAATGGCCAGCGTCGCAATGGCGTTGATAATGGTAATCACCCACTTTCTCCAGCGCGGGAACTGCTGGGGGTCGCGCGGGTCCACGGGCAGCCAGCCGACGACGTACGGCGACTCCTTCGTGCCCTCGCCGGGCCACGTGGCATCGCGCACCTCGGGTGTGATGACCGCGTGCTTGGTGATGAGCTGGAAGTGGCTGAGGCTGTTTCTGCGGGCGACGCCGCGCGTCGAGGGGGCCGCACCGGACGCCATCGAGGGGGCCGCTGCTACTGATCCTGCTACTGCTGGTAGTGCGGGTGCTGCTGATGACGAGGTGGCGGGCGCGTTGCCGGCCTCAAGGTCCGAGTCGGTGGGCTTGGCGTTCACCGCGGGCGTGACGCCAGTCGCGGTGATGGACGACGCCTGCGAGGACGTTGGTGGAACGCCCGACATGGTCGTCGATGTGTTGTGTGTGTTGTTGTGAATGTTGTTGTAATAATTAAAAGACTATATTAATAATTGCCGACGTGGTGAATATGGGCGAGGCTGTCCGTCGAGCAAGCGTCGTATATGTCGTGAGAATGATAAAAAAGAGAGGAAGGGCCAAGATGATATTGACTGATTGGCAGGGCCTAAGCTACAGCTTCGTGGGATGAGAGCCGAGTGAGAGGAATGAGGAGGGAAAGGAAAGAAGAAAAAAAAAGAAGAGAGGAGGAGGGACAAGGAGGGGAGGAGAGGGACTAGAAGAAGTAGTAGAAGACGATGAGACGAGGATATGAAGAAAAACAGGAGATCAGTGAGGTTACCAGGGTAGGGAGGGAGGATAAATCAAAACAAATAAGGCCTTGCAACGAAAGGTGGAAGAATGCCTGTTAATCCCTGTGCAAGGCGTGCTGGTGTGGTTTTATTGTTTTTTTTCTTGCTTTTTTCTACTATGCGGCGGCTTTCGTCTCGATTCCGCTCCGACATTATAGTACGGAGTCAGGGTAGTGGTACTGTCGTACTGTTGTACCTTTATGGTTTGTAAGCCTTCGGCGATAGCGTGTTTGCAGTGCGCTACGCGTACGAGTACTCGTATCGTACAGGGGCTTTTTGCTGTTAGCTGCAGGCTGTCGGGCACTTTGTAGAACCGGTCGCTTTCCGTTTGTACACAAAGCTGTCATGTGCCTCTTTAGAAGGAGCGGCATACAAAACGGCAGGCGCATACAGACGCAGTACGGCGGCGCGACGAAAGCGCCGGCGGCATTTAAGTGGAGACATCAGTCGGCGGTATTACGAGTACTCGTAGCAATTCACTACTGAGTACGAGTACGGAGTACTCCGTACTCATTGCTCTACGGACTGAGAATTGCAGGGTGCATCCCAGGACAACGTGCCAGAATGGAAATACGAGTACGCACAATGACAAATGTCAATTAACAGAAAATGGAATAAGATGAAAGGAAGACGGAGAGAAGACAAAAGAAGAAGAGAAATGCAGAAATGCAAACGACGACCAAAGATGAAGTGGAAGAAATACAGGGGCATAAAGTGCGAGTACGAATACTCCGTACAACCTGTATCAAACAAGCATCAAATGATCAGAGCAGGCTGTTGGAATCATGTCGTCGCGGAGGGGCATGTGCTCCGTTTTGCAGCGGAGTACTCCGTACTACGAGTATATTCTCAGTACTTTGTACTTTGTACTTTTGCCGAAGCATCGGGAAAATTCTAGTCGGGGCGCGGCTGCTATGCGCACGGTTGGCGACTTTGCTCTGTTGCCCAGGTACGCAAAACAGCATGCCACATCCACTATGCGACAGGTACTGACCGGTACAGGTAGAGGGCTGTGCTGGTACTCAGTACTCACTATGTTGGCTACGGATCGTCCATCCTGGATGGAGTTACATCAGATTAGTACGGAGCAGAAGTGGCCCCTCTGTCGTTATCGTTTAGCCTAGTTGGAGGAAGAGTGGGGTCTTTCCCATTGCTTTTGCCGTATTTATCCATTCCATCGGACTTTACGAGAACAAACGACGACAACCGGGATTCACGGTCGGGGTTGGAGCAACTCCGGTTGTGGAAGACGGGTGGAAGGGGGTGGAATTCTGGAGATATTGGGCATCGGATCTAAGACGGGCGACAGGACACCGAAGAAGAACAAAGGTGAATTACTGAGTACGATACGAGTAGCTGCCCACTTTGTCTGGCACCGTTGAATAGGCGTTCGGGCCAGAGAGATCTCCAGTGGAAGAATATCGAATCTATCGAATCCATTAATGAGATGCGTGTATTTACGAGAACAGCCGCAGCGGACAGAATACGAGTACTCGTAATCGTAGCATCGCAGAATCTACTCGTGCCCTCTTGCTTCCGTGGAAAGTCCATGGAAGAGAAGAGCCAAGACGTCGGTCCGACGACCATCGGATATCTGCGAATATCAGAAACAAGAAAACGACAGGAAGCGACAGCCTGTCATGCAGCCAAGACAAGCGACGACGAGATGCAAAACGAAAACGACAATACGACAAGACGAGAACGATGGCCGACGCAAGTACGAAGTACAAGTACGATACTCGCACAAAGGAGACAAAAGCGTCTCGCGTGGTTCACCCGCGGCTCGTCCCAGTCGGTTGGAAAAAGTCGGGAAGTCGGTCGCAAGAAGGAGAGATATTCCACTCGTAAACTCTAAACTTGCACGCGCACTCGTTTTCGTAGCACTGAATACGAAGATTCGTGCCATATTCGTACTCGTACTCAAGTACAACAATGTCCTACGACGTACGGCTGCCCTATTTGGTAACGAGCCGTGCTCCTGCTTTCGTATATCAACTTTTTTTTTTGGCTCGTACTTCGTATTCCGTTTCCTAAATATATAATATGAACCCTCGTACCGCGATTCGTAATACGCCGGGCTGGCTCCAGCAAGGGCTCCAGCTGACCAGGACGCGATTTACGATACAATTATTGTCAGCACGTCGGCCGTGCGTCAATGCCTGGCCACACGTGTCCACTGCCCAGCGGTTCGGACAGTCCCTCAATCTGCTTTTCGTCGGGCCAAGAGCCCAGTAATGGCAAGCATCGCACGTTTGCGGAGTCTCTGCGTATGATTGTACGAGTACGGAGTACGGAGTACTTATGAGCTTTTGTACTCGTATGAGCTTTTGACAAAAAGGGGTTCTTATTCGCATTCCTCCCCCTTGTCGTCCTGGTCCCGCCTACGAGGGTTCTGTGTCGAACTATGCCAAGGATTCGGAACACCGATTGTTAAGTCCGGAGGGCTGAGCAGAGAGAGAGATGGGGGGAAAATGCAAAATGGAGAAATCAGCCAGAAAAATTCAAATGGAATTTGTCGTCCCGACCGACACGTGCTTCCTTTGCAGTACGGAGTACTTTGTATCCACCGCGGATCCTCCCGAGTCAAGCTGGTACAGTCAGCAGTGCAGTCACATGACACCGCGTCTGGCCAGATCACATCGACTATGGAGGAGAGCTGTTATGGAGCTTGGAGCAGTGATACTGACAGAATACGGGATAGACCCGAGCTGACATTGCGCCCGCATCACCGCCACCACCCGACACGTACGAGTAGCGCGCGCATATGCTGTCATGGATGGCATCCTGGACTACAAGTAGCACCTGACCACCCGAATACTTTTGCGCTCCGCCATGGCCCCGGCCTCTGCCGTGGGCGTGCCGCTGACGGCCGTCTTGCTGCTCGTGGCCGCCAACTTGTTGCTGCCGCTGGCCATTGGCATCTTTGGCAAGGGCTTTTTCCCCTACAAGCCGCTGCTGCCGGGTCTCGCGCAGTACGAGGACAATGGCTTTGGTCCGCCGGCGCCGGCGCCGTTTGACCGTGTTGTCTTTATGGTTGTCGATGCCTTGAGAAGGTTGGTGATGATGATGCAGTTTAAGATGACAATGTGCTAACAGCTCAGTGACTTTGTCTATGCTGCCAACAGCGGCTTTGAATACACGCAGTCGTACGTCGCCTCGTCTCATTTATCCTGCCCCCCGCCGCTAACCCCCCCCCAGGCTCATCCGCTCCGGCGCGGCCGTGCCGTTCACGGCCCATGCGACGTCACCCACGGTCACGATGCCCCGCATCAAGGCCATTACCACCGGCTCGATCCCGTCGTTTCTCGACGTCGTGCTCAACGTCGACGAGGGCGACCAGTCGTCGTCGCTCGCGTCGCAGGACACGTGGCTGGCCCAGATGAAGGCCAAGGCCGGCCGGAACAACAGCGACAACGCCTCCGACTCCAACCCCAACTCCAAGTCCGGCAAACTCGTCCTCTACGGCGACGACACGTGGCTCAAGCTGTTTCCCGACACGTTTGACCGCGCCGAGGGCACGTCGAGCTTCTTCGTCGCCGACTTCACCGAGGTCGACGCCAACGTCACGCGGCACGTTGCGCGCGAGCTGGCCACCGACGACTGGGCCGTGCTGGTCCTGCACTACCTGGGCCTCGACCACATTGGCCACAAGGGCGGCCCGCGCAGCCCGCACATGGTGCCCAAGCAGCGCGAGATGGACGGCATTGTGCGCGACATCTACGGCGCCCTGGCCGCCCAGCCGCACCTCGCCAGCACGCTGCTCGTCCTCGCCGGCGACCACGGCATGAACGACGCCGGCAACCACGGCGCCTCGTCGGCCGGCGAGGTGTCGCCCGCGCTCGTCTTTGTGTCGCCGAAGCTGGCCACCCTCAATATCGAATACGACAACACCCGCACTGCACCCCTGAGCAGCCGCGACGACTTTCAGTTCTACCGCACCGTCGAGCAGTCGGACCTGGCGCCGACGCTGGCCGCGCTGCTCGGCGTGCCGGCGCCGCAGAACAACCTGGGCGCCCTGATCCCCGAGTTCCTCGCGCTGTGGCCCGACCGGCGCCACCAGGCCCAGATCCTCATGCACAACGCCCACCAGATCTTGCGGGTGCTGACGGCTGCGTTTGGCGACGAGCTGTTTGTTGCAGCACCATCTGCCCCGGCGATGACGACATGTGCGGACACAGCCTCCTCCGACGTGGAAGAGCTCGCCTGCGCATGGCACGCCCTGGTCAGCACGGCCCCGCGCACGTCCGCCGACTACGCCGACACGGATGCCTTTGACCAGTGGGTGGCTGCGGTCGTGCAGTGGCTGCGTCGTTCCCAGCGCACCATGAGCGGCATGGCCAGCAGCTACGACATGCCCAAGCTGGGCCTCGGACTGGGTGCTGCCGTCACCGGCCTCGTGCTGGCCCTCGCTGCGGCCTACCAGCTGCGGGTTGCGTCTGACACCACCCCGGCCTCGCTGGCCTCCCTGACCCCCTTTGCCGTCATCACCGTCGCCTATGGCATCATGATGTTTGCCAGCAGCTACGTCGAGGAGGAGCACCACTTTTGGTACTGGGCCCTCTCCGGCTGGGTCGCCCTCGTCGGCCTGCGCACGCACACCTATACTCGCGGCAAGCCGGCCCTGCTGGCCCTCGTGGCCGCCTTTGCCGCCGTGCGTGTTGTGCGCGCCTGGAACCAGACGGGCCAAAAGTACGCCGGCGCGCCCGACGTCGTCAAGTCCTTTTTGCAGCCCAACCCGGCCCTGCTGTGGACGCTCGTGCTGGCCGTCTACGCGACAACGGCCTACCAGCTGATCCGCGGCGTTGTCGCCTTGGATGGCGGCGGCAGCGGCAGCCGCGGAGTCTCGCCCGTCGGCGTCACGGCCCCGGCCATTGTGCTGCTGGTGTGGTCGGCCTTTAGCTTCAAGCTCGTTTTCACGTACGAGGACTCGCCCGAGCTCGTCGGCAGCTTTGCGCGCCCGCTCGTCAATGGTATTTTGCAGCTGTCGCGGATTGGTGCCGGTGGCGACGGCGACGGCGGTGGTGGTGGTGGTGGTGGTAGTGGCGGGGCCTCGCTCGTTGCACGTGCCCGCGTCGTCTTTTCGGGGCTCGGCCTCGCGACGGCAGCGGCTGTTTATCTGATCGTCTTTGGTCCCAGGTCGACCACCTCTTCCCCCTACACCTCCCCCCGGACCACCATCCTCCTCCCCCTCTACACGCTGCTCGCCGTCACGCAGTCGCGCACCACCAGCATTCCCCTTTTTCTGTTGTTCAACGTGCTCTTTCGCTTCCTCGCCGGCACCGCGTCGTCGTCACTCCTGACCTCCCCCGCCGATACGACAACGGCCGTGCTGCTGCTCGAGCACGCGTCCTTTTTCGCCTTTGGCGGCACCAATGCCATTTCCAGCGTCGACCTGTCGTCGGCCTACAACGGCATTGCGGGCTTCTCGGCCGGTGCCGTCGGCGTCCTCACTTTTGTGGGAAACTGGGCGGGGGCCATCTACTGGGCCATTGCCGGGGCCATTCTGCTGCAGAAGCGGCAGAAGCGGCAGAAGCGGCAGAAGCGGCAGCAGCAGCAGTCTCCCTGGCTGCAGCACGTGACCTTGCTGACTGTCTTCGCAGCCGCCAGCACCGTCGCCGTCATGGCCGCGTGCACGGCGCTGCGCACGCACCTGTTTGTGTGGACCGTCTTCTCGCCAAAGTACCTGTACTGCGTGGCCTGGAACCTGGGCATGCACCTGGCGATCAATGTCGGCCTCGGAGGGGTTGTGTACTGGCTGGGGGGGTTTTAGCCTGGCTTTCACCTTGGCACCTTATAGTCACAATCTTGGTCACTATATAGTAAATAACGTCAGTAAATCAAAAACAACTTTATAAATCAAACACTTTATAAATCAATACGTCGTCATATATCAATCATCGTCATGAATCAATCATCGTCATAAATCAATCGTCATAAATCAAACATCTTCATAAATCAAACAAAGTCGTCTCATCAACATAATTAATCATCCCCCAAGTCGTCCGACTCGCCCTCCTGCACCATTGTCGTCGCGTGCATCGTCGTGTCCTCGCCCACGTCGTCCATGTCCTCGTCGCCCTCGTCCAGAGCCTCCAGCATCGTCTCGCCCACCTCGTCGCCGTCCTCGTCCTCTTCCTGGATCTGCGACACCATGGTCCGGTCGTCCACTCCGCGATCGTCACCACCCATCGACGGTGCCCGGCTCATGCTCCGCCGGCTGCCCGCCACGCTGCTGCTTCTTCTGCTGCCGCCGCTGCCGCCGCCGCCGCCGCCGCCCAGATGCGACGTCGCTGCCTGGTCCAGGCTGTTGACAATCTTGCCCAGGCTGACGTGGATCTTGTACAGCGCGTTGCGGCTCGTCGCGTCGCTCAGCAGCTGGCTCTCGACCGCCTCGCTGACCTCGTCGTACAGCTCGCGGATCTTGTCCTCCGTCGACGCCGCCCCAATGTACAGCTTGCCCAGCAGCGGCGCCACCGCCTTCTTCTCTTCTTTGCTCGCGTTGCCGTACAGCCGCTCCAGGATGGCTCGTGCCAGGTCCAGGTGCACGTCGCCGTTGACGTGCTTCTTCTCCGCGTCCACCGCTGACACGCCCGGCACAAAGCACTTGCGCGGGTCCGTCCAGTCCACGAGGCACGCCCCAATCGTCGACAGGCTGACCATTTCCGCGTCCACGTCCTCGTCGTCGTCCTCGAGACCCTCGCGAATCACAAACAGTGCGTGCAGCGCGTCCAGTGCCACGGACTGCATCAGCGCCTGGTTCTCGGCCCGCGAGTAGCAAAACACCGGCAGGAAATAGTTGAGTGCCTGCCGCACGCCCTGGTTGGCCGCGCTCGCCGGCTCAAAGTACGCCACCACGAGCGTCCGCAGCAGCTCCGACGCCACGTCCTGGTCCGTCACCACGCGGCCCAGCAGCAGCTTCGACACCGCCACCGTCGCCGTCGCCTGCACCTCAGGGGCCTTGGCGCCCGACCGCAGCGCTTTAACATAGACCCGCAGCAGTGCCGGGTTGCTCGACAGCAGCTGCGCGCCGTGCACGTTGAGAATGTCTGTCAGAATGTGCAGCGCCGTGATCTGCAGCGGCGTGTGGCCCTTGGTGTAGAAGCGCATAAACACCTCGAGGTTCTCCTCGGCCAGCGACCGGTCCAGCAGCGCGCACAGGCCCAGGCACACCAGGCCACGCTCGCGCACGGGGGCCTCGTGGCTGCGCACGGCCGGCACGACGAGGTTGTTGAGCATTGCCACGAGGTGGTCGTTCTTCTGCAGGCTGCCGTTGACGTTGGCCAGCATGCACTGCACAATGTGCAGGCACTTCATGTTGATGACAATCTCCTTGATCGCCTTGGCCTGCGCCTCCTCCTCCGTCAGCTCCGGCCGCGCCGACGACGCCCGGCTCTTGGTCGGCGTCGTGTCCGTGCTGACCTCGGACCGCGCCGAGTGGAAGCTCTCGTCCTCGGCCGCCTCGTTCGTGTCCACGTCGTCCAGGATCGTATCGTGCACGTCCGCCACCGCCTCCAGCACGACGCTGCAAAACTCGCGCTCGCCCGCCGCGTCCGGCGCGCAAATGTCGCGCAGCACGTCCACCGTCAGCTTCGTCACCTCGTCCGGCAGCTCCGAGATCGACAGGCTCTGCCGCAGGAGCGCAAACATCTTACGCCGGCCCACCTCGTCAGAGTAGTCGAGCGTCAGCGCAATGTGCAGCAGCTGCTCCACGATAAACTCCTGCTCCACCGTGTCCTCCTCGTCGTCCTCGTCCTCGTCCACCGCCTCTTTCGCTTCGGCCTGCCGCACCTCGTCCACGAGCACCTTGATGTACCGCTCCAGGTAAAACGCCAGCTTGGTCACCTCGGGCAGCTTCTCCTCCACCAGGTATTCGTACTGGCCCGACTCGTCGCTGCGGCAGAAATCGTTGAAGCTGCGCGCGATAAACACCGACTCGGCCGACAGCGTCTCCCAGAACGTGTCGTCAAAGTTGACCGCCTCGCGGTAGTCGGGCCGGCCCTCCCAGAAGCCCTGCATGGCCTCGCGCGCCACGCCGTCCTCCACGCCCGAGTTGACAATGTCGATGCGCTCCAGCAACTCCAGCAGCCCGTCAAAGCTCGGTCCGGTTGCGGCAGCGGCCTGACCCTCGGCATCGTCATCGTCGCCGGCAGCGGCCGGCAGTCCGGCACAATCCTCGATCCAGCGCTCGCGGAACAGCCGGCCCGCGGCTTTGCGCACCGTCTCGTCGCGGTCGCGCAGGCCCCAGCGCAGCAGCTTCTCGCGCATCGACAACGACAAATGCCGAAAGTCACCCAGGGCGGGAAGCAGGCGCGCGTAGACGGCGCGGCGCGTGGCGGCGTCCGAGTCGCGCGCGCGCTCCAGCAGGTAGGGCAGCGTCTTAGGCAGGATGGGCAGGTTGACGAGCAGCGAGCGGCGCACGTCGGCGCTGGGGTCGTTTTGCAGCACCTCGAGCAGCTTGTCGAGCAGGCCGAGGGCCGCGGCGCCGCCGTCGCTGTCGTCCGAGTCCTGGGCGTCCTCGACAGAGTTACCGGCGAGGCGGCCCAGGCCCAGCACGGCCTGCGCGCGCACCATGGCCTCCTTGTCGCGGATGCGGCGCAGCAGGCCCGACCGCAGCTTCTGGAAGAGGTCGTCGTCAATGGCGTCGAGCGAGTTGACAATGTGCGCAATCAGCTGCGTGGCGCGGAACCGCACGTACTTGTCCTTGGCCACCATGAGCGGCAGCACGCGGTCGACCAGCTCGCCCGTCAGGCGCGTCCCGGGCGTCTCGGGCATGGTGCTAGCATCCTCGTCGACCTCGCCGAGCAGCTCATTGTCCTTTTCAATGGCGTGGCGCAAGAACAAGCTGATGAAACGCACGACCTTGTCGCCGACGGGCTCCGACTTTTTGACCGGCATGACGCGGTACACGCAGCGCACAAACTCGGCGTTGAACGCGTCCTCGTCAAATTCTTCGGCCGACACGGCGTCGGCACCTTTACCCTTGGTGGCCGGCGTCGTCGTCGGCTCGTAGCAGCAGGCCTCCTGCATCTTGCGTAGCGTCACGGCCAGCTTTCGGTGCGACGCCGTGTTCTTTTGTGCCTCGCGGAACACGGGCGCCATCTTGGCGCGCAGTGCATTGTCGTCGGGCTCGGCGGGCACATCAATGTGAGCGGCGTGCGAGACGCGCGAGGCCGACTGGCGGGTCGAGGTTTTTTGCGAGGGCCGCGCGGGCCTCGCTGATCGGACAGGCATGTGTGGGGTGGGTTTGAGAACGAATATTATGTGCCGTAGCTGTCGAGTGTCGTTGTAAGCCCGTAATTCGTAGCATGCGCAATGTCGTGAGTCGTGATGCGTCGCCGCAAGTAAACAGAGGGGAAGATGTGGATGCTCGATGTGGGTCAGACAACAATGTTGTTTATTTTGAGCCATTTTAGGCTAGCGCAGATAGTGGACACGTGACCTGTCAAAGTTATCGATAAGGCAAACGTGGCATTGATAAGCAATCGATAAGACATCGTTGAGACCCACCGTAATTTTTCTTGCATCCACTGGAAAAGTTCTGAGAGAAAGAGATCCAAAGACACTCTCACCTACTCAGTACAACTTCCACGACACCCAGCACACAATGGGCAAATCAGTCACACAAAAGCGGCGGAGAGAGGCCGAGGCCGACCAGGAGCGCCGGCTGGACGCCAGCGGCATCGAGCTGCCGACGATGACGGATGTTGTTGCCAATGGCGATGCTGCTGCTGCTGCTGCTGCTGTCACCGATGCAGCGACCGTGCGGCCGTCGAAAAAGGCGCGCACCGAAGACAGGCGGTCGATTTTCGTGCGGTCGCTGCCGCCGAGTGCGACGAGCGAGAAGCTGACCGAGTTCTTTTCGGAGCACTTCCCCGTCAAGCACGCGACCGTTGTGACGGACCCCAAAACCAAGGCGTCGCGCGGCTACGGCTTTGTGACGTTTACCGACGCCGAGGACGCGCGCGAGGCAAAAGCCAAGCTGGACAACCAGCTGCTCGACGGGCGGCGGCTGCGGCTGGACATTGCCGAGCCGCGCAGCCGGCCGACGGCGGGCAACAACAACACGGCCAAGGCGGTGGCGGGTGCGGCGGCGGCAGCTGAGAAAAAGAGGGAACGGGAGGCTGAGATGCTCGAGGCCCGCAAGGCACCCAAACTAATCATCCGCAACCTGCCGTGGAGCATCAAGTCGTCGCAGGACCTGGCCAAGCTGTTTACCATGTACGGCAAAGTCAAGTTCGCCGACCTGCCGAGCAGCAAGGGCAAGATGGCGGGTTTCGGGTTTGTGACGCTGCGCGGCAAGAAGAATGCCGAGAACGCCATCCAGGGCATCAACGGCAAGACGGTGGACGGGCGCACGCTGGCGGTGGACTATGCGGTGGACAAGCAGAAGTGGGAGGAGATGCAGGGGGTTGAGGAGGAGGACGTGGGCAAGTCGAAGGAGGAGGCGTCAAAGAAGAAGGAAGAGGGGGCAACGAAGGAAAAGGAGACGCCAAAGAAAAAGGAAAAGGAGGCACCAAAGACGGCGGAGCAGCTGCAAGCCGAGGAGGACATGCGCAACTTTATGGCCAACAACATGGACAACCTGGAGGAGGAGGAGGACGATGAGGAGGAGGAGGACAAGGATGAGGATGAGGATGAGGATGACGAGGATGACGAGGACAATGAGGACGACGAGGATGAGGACGACGACGACGACGACGACGACGACGACGACGACGACGACGACGAAAACGAGTGGGAGGACAACGGGGAGGACAACGACGAGGACGAGGACGCCAACAAGGAACCCGCAAAACCCAAACAACTCACCGACAACAGCGCCACCATCTTTGTGCGCAACCTGCCCTTCACGACGACCGACGCCGAGCTCAAGGCACACTTTGAAAAGTTTGCGCCGGTGCGCTACGCCCGCACAGTCAAGGACCGCGCCACGGACCGGCCGGCCGGCACGGGCTTTGTGTGCTTTGTGCACGGCGACGACGCCAAGGCATGTCTTCGCACAGCCCCGAGGGCCCAACCGGCTTCGTCAACCACCAACACCAAGCACTCGGTGCTGCAGGACGAGCGCGTCGACCGCGACGGCCGCTACACGCTGGGCGGGCGCGTGCTGCAGCTGGCCCAGGCCGTCAGCAAGGCCGAGGCGACGCAGCTGTTTGAGGATGGTCCCGCCGCGCAGCGCGAGCGCGAAAAGGACCGGCGGCGGCTGTTCTTGCTGTCCGAGGGCACCATTGCCGTGGGCTCGCCGCTGTACAAGCTGCTGCCGCAAAACGAGATCCAGATGCGCGAGACCAGCGCCAAGCAGCGCATGACCATGGTCAAGAGCAACCCCAGCCTGCACCTGAGCCTGACGCGGCTGGCCGTGCGCAACCTGCCCAAGCACATTGACAGCAAGGGCCTCAAGGAGCTGGCGCGCCGGGCCATTGTCGGCTTTGCGACCGACGTCAAGCAGGGCGTGCGCGCACCGCTGTCCAAGGAGGAGCTGGCCCGCGGTGGACAGCACGACCGCGAGGCCGAGCAGCTGCGGCGCGCCAAGGGTAAGGGTGTCGTCAAGCAGGCCAAGGTGGTGTTTGAGAGCGAGCGCGGCAGCAAGGTGGACGAGGCGTCGGGCGGCGGCAAGAGTCGCGGGTACGGCTTCATCGAGTTCTGGTCGCACCGCTGGGCCTTGACGGGGCTGCGGTGGCTCAACGGCTATGCGGTCAAGCACGACCACGGCAACAAGACGAACCGGCTGATTGTCGAGTTTGCCATTGAGAATGCGAATGTGGTGGCGCGGCGGAAGATGCTGGAGGAGCGGTCGCGGCAGCCCCGGAGCAAGCCGGAGGCCAAGCCGGAGGGCGGGGGCAAGCCGGAGGGCCGGGACGGCAAGGACGGCGGCAAGGGCAAGTTTGCCAAAAACGGACGCAACGGCCGCGACAGCAAAGCCAGACGCGAGGCCAAGAACGGCAAGGACAAGGGCAAGGACAAGGACAAGAACGGCAAGGGCTCGCTGGCCCCCAAGGCGTCGGCCAAGCCGGAGCCCAAGTCGGAAAAGCAGCAAAAGGCCGATGCCAAGCTGGTGGCCCGGTCACAGATCATCCAGCGCAAGCGGATGCTGCGGAAGAAGAAGGGGGGGAGGTAGGCGATGATGGCAAAGGGGTAGATGTAATGTTATCAAAATATGGTGTCATAACTCAAAGGAAATCAAAATCAAAATCAAAATCTTGAAAGAAAACAGGAGTAACTAAAAGAAATATATCCAAAATGCTATCCAAATCATGCTATCATACTCGTAAATCAAATATGATATATACGGCGTGCATGCCTACTTCCAGAACCACCCTGAAGGCTTCTCGCCCTTGTCCTTCAGCCCCTCCTTCAGCCCCTTGGGCTCCAGCTCGTCCAGCTTCTCGTCTGCCCCCGCCGCCTCGCCGTCGTCGGCCTCCTGGATCGCCAGCTCCTGCACCGTCGGCGACCGCACCGTGTACCGCGTCTCGCGGGCCACCTCGTTGCCGTCGGCGTCGACGCGGCGGATCACCGTCTTGACGTGCCGGTTGCCAAAGGCGTCCGTGTGCTCCTCGGTCTGGGTGGTCTCGCGGGGGGTGTCCGTGTCCGTGTCCGTGTTTGCGTTGGTGCTGGTGCTGGTGCTGTTGCTGCTGCCCACCACCGTCTTGATCAGCGTGCTCAGCGACTTTTCGGCATTGCCATACGCCGACCGCACGGCATCGTACAGCTCGTCCTCGGCGTTGGGTTGGCCGTCCTTGTCCTTGTCTGTGGTGGTCTTGGTGTCCCGCGTCGAGGTGACCCCCGTCTCGTCGTCGATAATCCGCCCTAGCACGCGAAACACGCGGTCCAGCTCGTCGAATAGGCTGCCTCCACCAAAGCCGGCCCGCTGGCGTTTCTGCAGCTCGGCGTCATGGTATGCCCACGCATCGTACCGGCGGCGGGCCTCTTCGTCGCGGCGGTCATGGCAGTCGTCGTCGTATCGGTCGTCATGGTCGTCGTTGTCGTTGTCGTTGTCGTTGTCGTTGTTGTGTCTGTCGTGGTCGTTGTCGTTGTCATGTCTGTCAGGATCGCTGTGATCGTCGCTGTCGTCCACCATCTGCTGCAGCCAGAGATCGGGCTCGCGCTCGGCCACGGCGGTCACGGCACGCACAACACTGTCGTTGGCCGTCCCCTCCAGCCCGTCTGCACTACTGCTGCTGCTCTTCTTTTCCACCACAGCCTTCCGCGGAAAGTAGGCATCCAACAGCCCCTGGCCGTGCATGCGGTGGAAAAACACATGCGGCGGCTCGACGGCGCTGCCCGCGCGCATCAGGTAGCGCAGGTTGCGAAACGAGCGGTCGGCCAGGTCGAGCAGCGGACGGCCACTGCTGGCGCGCAGCAGGTCCTCAAAGGCGTCGGCATACGTAAAAGCAAAAGGGTCGGCACCAAAGGGCGTGTCCTGCGGCACGGGCGGCGGCAGCTGCTGCTGCAGCGCGAGCGGCGAGTAGGGCGAATAATAGTAAAACTTGTGCCACTCGAGCAGCTGGTTCGAGTCGACGCCGTCGAGTGCAGTGTCGGTGTTGGCGGTGTCGTGATCGCTGTCGTGGGGGCTTGCCTCGCCCAGGCTCATGTTTTTGTTGACCATGGCAGGGATGCCCAGCAGGCCGTTGAGCGTCATGCCGACGTGGGCGTCGACCAGCTTCTTCCAGCGGATAAACGGGTTCTTTGGCGGGTCGTTGTCGCTCATTCTGTGTGTGTTGGTACGTTGGTAGGATATGGTCAAGTGTTGGAAGTGTTTTGACGTTGACGGCGGTCGAGGTCAGCCGATGAAGGGAGGTGGAATCGTCGGCCGCCACACTGTTTCGGTAGTGTTTCGCACTGTCTCGCACTGTCGCATGACGACAGCTTACTCATCACTCCACAAGTGGAAAAAGCACTCAAATTGGCATCCACTCACTTTGCCTCGCCTTTCGCGTTCAAGCAGACGACGGCATCCATTCATTTCATTCACTCTGCTCTGCATTGCATTTACCCCCGATCCCGCGTCGACGCCCTCTGGGCGTTTATGTTAAGATTGCGACATTCGACACACCATCGCCTCAATGAACGTCAGGCTGTGTTGCTCGCGGTAGACCACTTTGGCCGACGGCCAACCTGACAAAGACGTTTCGAATCGGAAGACGGGAAGAAGGACGACGGAACGAGACGGATAGCGGATACATGGACAGCCTCGCAATGCACGCAACACACATGCCGATCCTCGTTCCGCCAATACCCCAGGCGTGGCCGTTCCCTGGTGGTGGTGGTGGTGGTGGTGGTGGCGGCATGTTGGGGGGCAATCACACCAACGGCACGATCGACGACGGACCCGGCGGCGATCTGTCGAGCAACTGGTCGTCGCTCATTGGTATCGTCACGGCGATAGTGGGCAACGTGCTGATCGCCCTGGCACTCAATGTGCAGCGCTACGCACACACACGACTGCACAAGGAGCGCATGCGCCAGAGGCAACGACGACAACGGCAACGGCAGGCCAAGGGTCCCCCCGGCTACGGAGCCATCCCGGCCGGGCCGGACGGACACAGCAGCACCGGCAAGCCTGACGACAACGACGACAGCAGCACGCAAAAGGAAATCTCCTACCTCCACTCGCCCTACTGGTGGCTCGGCCAGGTCTTGATCACCGTCGGCGAGTGCGGCAATTTCCTGGCCTACGGCTT
Organism: Ophiostoma montium; assembly: GCA_029299015.1. NCBI lineage: Eukaryota > Fungi > Ascomycota > Sordariomycetes > Ophiostomatales > Ophiostomataceae > Ophiostoma > Ophiostoma montium. The sequence continues at coordinate 66,896 of JANSMC010000085.1, read as the reverse complement.
TGCTCCGGCCTCGATCGTGTCGCCGCTCGGCGTCGTCGCCCTCATCTCCAACTGCGTCATTGCGCCCATCCTGTTCAAGGAGCCCGTGCGCCTGCGCGACCTGTGCGGCGTCGTCATTGCCATGGGCGGCGCCGTCACCGTCGTGCTCAGCGCCAACCAGCAGGAGACCAAGCTCAACCCGCACGACGTCTGGGACGCCATCACGGCGACGGCCTTTGAGATTTACGGCGGCGTCACGTGCGCCTTAATTGCGCTGCTCGTGTGGGCGAGCCCGCGCTACGGCCACCGCACGATCCTCATCGACCTCGGGCTCGTCGGCCTCTTTGGCGCCTACACCGTGCTGGCCACCAAGGGCGTGTCGTCGATGCTGTCGTCGACGCTGCTGGGCGCCCTGTTCACGCCCATGACGTACGGCCTGCTCGTCGTGCTGCTGGGCACCGCCGTGCTGCAGGTGCGCTACGTCAACAAGGCGCTGCAGCGCTTCGACTCGACCCAGGTCATCCCCATCCAGTTTGTGCTGTTTACGCTGTCGGTCATTGTCGGCAGCGCCGTGCTCTACCGGGACTTTGAGCGGACCACGGCCGAGCAGGCGGCCAAGTTTGTCGGCGGCTGTCTGCTGACGTTTTTCGGCGTCTTTGTCATTACCAGCGGCCGTCCGCACCACGACGATGACGAAAGCGAGGATGATGATGATGACGACATCGAGGCCGGCGGAGGCGACTGCGACGACGACGACGACAACGACAACAACAACAACGACAACGACAACGGGCTGGTAAACAACACACACCCCGGCCAGAGCCCTCTGCGGCCGTCGCTGCGGAGTGCGGCCGGGTCACGACGGTCGTCGCGGGCGTCGCGCGTCAACTTTGTCGGCACGCTGACCAGCCGGACGCTGTCGCTTGTGACCACGGCAGACACTGGTGTTCCCTCGCTGCGGGCGCCTGTGCTGGCCATGGTGGATGACGACGTCGCCGACGACAACGACGACGACAACAGCAGCCCAACACACCCCCTCCTGCAAAACCCCTGGCGCAGCGCGTCGTTTAGTGCCGCCGGCAGCACCACAGACCCGCCCGTGGCCGCCTCCCACCTGCTGCTGCGGCCGGGGCTCGGGCCGTCGCCGTACAGTGCCGACTCGGTGCTGCAGACCACGACAGAAACGGGACAGCCCCGGGCCGACCGACCTGTCACGCCCACCACCAACAACAACAACAACAACAACAACAACAGCAGCAAATACTACTACTCCCAGAGCCCCCTCTTCTCGCCGTCGCCGCTGCTGTCGTCGACGGTGACCTCGGCCATGGCCGACACCATTCTGCAGCACCTCGAGGGCGGCAGTCCGCAGCAGACGGCACGGTCGCGGCGGCCGTCGACACGGCGGGCTCGGAGCACGCTGCGGGCGAGTCTGTTTGTGCCGCACGACGCGCTGCTGGATCCCGAGGACGGCGCCGAGCGGGGGTTGCTGGTTGAGGCGGAGCACCACCACCACCACCACAGTGAGGACACGGACGGCGGCGGTGGCGGCGGCGGTGGCGGCGGCGCTGCCTAGAGTGTGAGTGCTGCCCGGCCGACAGTACGACTAGCACGCAAGACGCGCATGCGCAAGAGCGTCGTCGTGCGGGTGCCGCGGGGTGTGCGTCTTCGAAAACGGGTGCCCGAGTGTGTGTGATGCTGTGCTTCTTTCTTGACCTTGTTGACCTTCTTGACCTTGTTGACCTTCTTGACCTTGACTTTTTTTCTCTTCTCTGCCTTATACCACTGAGCCTTGCAATGTATATTTTTTAATAGTGAATAAAGATTTAATCCTTTGTTGTGAAAAAGAAATGAATCATGACTAAATCAAAAGAAGAAATCAAAATAAGCCGAATAAATCAAAAAAGTAATTCGATCCAGAATTAAATGAAAAATCCAATGACTGCATCAAATGATCAAATCAAAACGCCTACGGCTTGCCATCTGCCCTGCCGTCCCGCGCCCACGCCCGCAGCACATTCTTCTGCACCTTGCCCGTGCTCGTCTTGGGCAGCTCCGCCACCACCTCGACCTCGCGCGGCACCATGAACCGGCTGATGCCGCTCTGGTTCTTGACCCAATCCAAAAAGTCTGCTGGCTCCAGCGCCACTCCACCACCCGTCTTGACCGTCACGTACGCCTTGGGCCGCTCGCCCCAGTGCGCGTCGGGCACGGCGACGACGGCCGCCTCGAGCACGGCCGGGTGGCCTGCGAGCACGGCCTCGAGCGCGACCGAGCTTATATTCTCGCCGCCCGAGATAATAATGTCCTTGCTGCGGTCGCGGATCTGCACGCTGCCGTCGGCGTGCCACACGGCCAGGTCGCCCGAGTGCAGCACGCCGCCCGCAAACAGCCGCGCCGTCGCCGCCGCGTCCTTGTAGTAGCCCTTGCAGCAAATGTTGCCGGAAAACACGACCTCGCCGAGCGTCGTGCCGTCGCGCGGCACGTCCTGCAGCACGGCGTCGTCCCGCGTCACCGAGCTGCCGTCGGCTTCCGTGTGCACGACGCGCACCGGCAGGCTCGTCAGGAACCCGTGGCCCTGGCGTGCCATTTTTTCAAACTTTTTCTTCTCGCCCCCCGGCAGCGCGTCCCACGCCGGCAGCACGTAGCCCCGCGTAATCGGCCCGTACGTCTCCGTCATGCCGTAGACGTGCACGGGCAGCAGGTTGAGCCGCGTCATCTGCGCAAACAGGTGTGCCGTCGGCGGGCTCGCAGCCACCGTGACACGCACCGGTTGGGTCAGACGCTGTGCCTCGGCCGCCGCGCACAGCAGCGTGCACACCGTCGGCGCCGCGTTGAAATGCGTCACGCGCTCGTCCACCAGCAGCCGCCAGATCAGCCCATAGTCGATCTTGCGCAGACACACGTGCGTGCCGCGCACCGCGCACACGGCCCACGGCAGCGTCCAGCCGACGGCGTGGAACATGGGCAGCGTCCACAGGTAGCGCGCGCGGTCAAAGGTGTCGGACCCGTCGCCGCTGAGCCCGGCCTCGGCCACGTTGGCCAGCGCCGCCAGGTACGCGCCGCGGTGGGTGAATTCGACGCCCTTGGGACGTGATGTCGTGCCCGATGTGAACGGGATCGCAATCGCGTCGTCCTCGTCCAGCGGCTTGAAGCCCGGCCGCGACGCCACGTACGCCCGCAGTCGTGCCCAGTTCGCATCTGCCGCGGCTGGCGAGTCGTCTGACCAAGCCTTGCCGCCGCTGCCACCACCCGAACGCTCCAGCTGCAGACCCTCGAGCACCGCACGGTCGTACGCCCCGTGCACCTCGCCCTGCGCGACATCCACGTCGTCGTCCACCAGGATCGGCACGTCGGCGTGCGTCGCCGCAAAACTATCAGCGCCCTCAGTCAGCAACCCGGCATACTGCGCATCGGCCACAATCATGTCGACGTCGCCCCAGTCAAAGATATAGGCAATCTCGCCCGCCACCAGCCGGTAGTTGGCGGGAACGAGCACGCCGCCCGCCGCACCCGTGGCATAGATCGTCTCCAAAAAGGCCGGCGTGTTGGTCGCCAAGATGCCAATGCGTCGGTAGCCGTGGCTTGCCAAATACCACGCGAGCCCGCGCGTGCGTTCGGCGAACTCGGCATAGTTGCGGCGCAGGACGCGGCCGCTCGCAGTAATGTGCACAATGGCCTCGGCGTCGGGCTCAATGGCAGCCGCGCGCTCCAGAAAGATGGTCGGTGTCAGGGGGTGCTTGTAGGGGGTCGAGGCTGCTTTTGCTTGTGCCGGAGGGTTGGCCGGTGCCTGGCTGCCAACCAGGTGGCCGAGGACCGAGCCCAAACGAGAGGAAGCCGACATTGTGGTGATGATGATGATGATAAAGAATATAGTCTATGACGCAAAGGAAGAAAGAAAGGAAGAAAGAAGCCACGATATATCGATCCAATAACTAAATAGAGACTCGAGACGAACCGATAGCAACGGCGGTGTGGACGCGGCCACGACAGCTGAGACATTGACGTTGCCGCGGCTGTCAGAGGCAGGCAGCGACACCTTATAGGCATAGGCAGCACCTGCCCCGAACACCCGCGGCTGTACGGCTCAACCTTGGACTGGACGAAAGAGGAAGGGCTGAGTATGGAGAATGGAGTACCCGTAGTACGCGGCAGCTAAGATGGGGAAGCGGGGAAGACCCATAGTTAAATGCGGAGAAGATGCCTTGCCGGGGAAGTTGCCTTGCTATTCCGGGACGCTTATTCTCTCCGACCTCATCTTGAAATAACCTCACTAACTCAACGTCTCATTGTCAACGTTATCTACATTTAATATACCAAATATCCAAAACAACTACTTCATCAAACTCTCAAACAGCGGCTTCAGCGAGTACGCACTCTTCTTCGGGTGCCGCGTCTGCCCGTGCGCATAGTCCACATACGTCACGCCAAACCGCGTCTCGTAGCCCTCGGCCCATTCGAAATTGTCCATCAGCGACCACGCCATGTAGCCGCGCACGTCGGCGCCCGCGTCCACCGCCTCGGCCATGGCCCGCACGTAGCCGTCGAAATAGCGCACGCGAAACTCGTCCTCCGTCACCTGCGCCAGCGGCAGCTCGTTTTCGCCCTTGACGCTCGTGCCGTTCTCCGTCACATAGATGGTCGGCCGGCCATAGCGCTTGGTCAGCCACAGGATCAGGTCGCGGAACCCACCGGCATTCGGCCGCAGCCACACCGACTGCGTCTCCTCGCCAATGCTGTGGCCGGCGCGGTCCTCAAAGCACGTGTCCAGGTGGCCCATAAAGTCCCAGTCGTCGCCATCGCCGGGACGGTGGCGGACATAGTTGCTCGTGTAGTGGTTCATGCCGTAAAAGTCGTTGCTGCCCTGCACGAGCGCACGCTCTTCCTCACTAAAGACAGGCAGCCGGTCGCCCAGCTGCTTGCGCATCGACGCCGGGTAGTCGCCAAAGTAGATGGGGTCGGCAAACCACGCAATGCTAAACTCGAGCCGGCGCTCGACGGCCGCCACGTCCGCCGCGTCCTCGGGGTCCCACGGGTACGCCATGTCGCCGTTGAGCGTGATGCCAATCGTGCCGCCGCCACTGCCGTTTTGACCCGCAAACTCCTCCCGGTACACCTTGACGGCCCGCCCGTGCGCCACCAGCAGGTTGTGCCCGACAAGCCACGGCTCGCGCGCGCTGTCGCCCACGGCCGACTTGGACCGGTCCGACGTGCGACCGGGCGCAAACGTCCCCGTGCTGTAGCCCAAAATGGCCGAGCACCACGGCTCGTTGTGCGTGACCCAGTGCTTGACTTGAGGCAGGGCCGCAAACAGCACGCGCGCATACCGCTCAAAGTCGAGCGGGAACTCGGTGCGGCTGAGCAGGCCGCCGTAGCGCTTCTCGAGCGCGTCGGGCAGGTCCCAGTGGAACAGCGTCACCATGGGCGTGATGCCCGCCGCCAGCAGCGCGTCCACCAGCGTCACATAGTACTGCAACCCAACAACATTGACCGGGTCGTCGCGCCCGCCCAGCGGGATCACGCGCGACCACGACACCGAAAACCGGTACGCCTTGGCGCCCACCTTTTGCAGCAGCTCAATGTCGTTGCGCCACCGGTTGTACGAGTCGCACGCCACCGCGCCCGAGCTGCCGTCGGCAATCTTGCCCGGGATCGCGCAGAACGTGTCCCAGATCGACGGGCCGCGGCCGTCCTGGTCCACGCCGCCCTCGATTTGGTAGCTGTTTGTGAGCCGAGGCACTGATTGTATCAGGGAGAGTGAGATACGTACGACGCGGTGGCAAAGCCCCAGAGAAAGTCGCTGGGAAGAGACATGGTGATCGATCGGACGGCTTATGTAATCAAGCGAGGTCAAATGAGGTGAAGAGGATGCATTAACCGAGTGTCAGTCAATCAAAACGTCAGCGATGAGCACGTCTTTATACACGAGCGGCTGTCTGTCCTCTTGTCGACGTTTGTCTACTTGCAATCCTCCTACTCCCAGCGCCGGACCGCGACGCCGTCAACCCCACGGCGGGGCATTGCTCGTCCCTCCAGCTCTTTCTGTCCCTAGTAATAAACACCCCCAAGACGCTATTGCCGGAACCACGGGCCGCCGCCTAAATGTTAGCGAGCTGTCAGCGTGTACGAGTAATACGGGATGCTACTCCGAATGGCAAGGCTTGCCGGCATCCTGCGGCTAAAGCTGTGCGACGGACCGGCGGCAGAGTGACGCATGACAGCACGAAGTAAGCAGAGTACGTCATGTCATTGAGTCGGTAAGCTTCGTTTATCCCATTAACTATATTACAGAAAGAGAGGAGGAAAAAGGAAGATGGAAAAAAAGAAAAAAGAAAAAAGAAAAAAGAAAAAAGAAAAAAGAAAAAAGAAAAAAAGGTAATACCACACACGTCTCTGCACGAAACCATACACAACGGCGGGCTGTCTTGCGCCGAATGTGAAACCCAGGTGTCGTGGACACGGCGTCTGTGTCTCGTCGCACGGCTGTGCCACGCTGTCTTTCTTTGTTGTGTCGTGTGTGGTGGTGTGGTGGTGTGTGTGGTCCGTCCTGGTGTGGTGGCACGGCTGCACCACACCTCGTCTCAAGAGCCTCTCCTGACAAAGATGAGTCGGTGGTGTTGATGCATTCAGCTTCTATGACGTTTGGTTTGGAATATAGTCTTGCCGGCGGTATTGAGGTTTGTCATTAGCAGTTGCTGGAAGTAATCTGTCACTCGTGACGATATCACAAGTTCACAAACCATTCACTCTGACATAAGACTTTTAGCATAAGACTACATAAGACTACATAAGACTATAAGACTATATAAGACTATATAAGACTATATAAGACTATAAACATGGCATAATGGTCATCATGGAAGACATGGCTACTTACGACAGAAAACGCCAGTAGCCCAACGAATGAAGCCAGTGACCGACTGAACTGACTGCAATGCAGAAGCAACGTGAATGCAATGGGATTTCACAATTGCCATACTTTCACATGCAATTGTGTAAAATGCCCAGATCAGCCATTCTTCTCCCATCTTCCATCTCGCTTATCCCCTGATGCCTTGCCGTTGCACGGCGTATTGACAGGCCAATGTGTTTCGACAACACGTTTGTGCGTAACCGTAAAACAATAAAGACATGCCCTGTGTCATCACACCTGTCTTGTCTGCCCACCACGACACTGTTTCTTATTGTTCGTATTAGGCCAGAAACAGTGATACATTGCCGCTTTGGGATGTTTGAATGTAGCTGATGGAAAGGGAAGGTGGTGCAAAAGAGTAAATTCAGCGCAAACTATATCTGATTTAACTGGCGTCTTGTTCTAACATGTAATACTTGAGAATAAAAGAAAAGAAACCTCCAACAGGGACAACGATGTTACCAAAAAAAAAAACAATCAGTAAAACAGTGAGCCACCCAGTAGAGTTAGGAAACAGAAACAAAAAAAAACAAAAGCAGAAAAAACAAGATAAAAAAACGAACAGGGAAACAGAAATCAAAAATCCGCCCATATGTACCAAACTGAAAAAAAACTGAAGAAAAAAAAACTGAAAATATAGTCCGAATCAGAGTCAAAATGCTACAAGACACACAAAGTAATAATTACCTGTCCACCCGTTTCACTGTCCACTGTCCACTGTCACTGTCCAGTCCAGTCCACAGCCCAGCTACTGGTACTTTTGCAGGCGTCGTTTGATCATGTTTGTGCAGGTGCCCGACCGAAGCGAGGAGATGCAAAACAGCCCAATATTGGCCTCCTCGTCATAGTCCTCGTTGCGGTTGCCCGACTCGGCGGCCCCGGCAGACGAGTCCGACCCAAACGTCTTGTCCTTGTCTTTGTCTTTGTTGTCATTGTTGTCATGGTTGCCATTGTTGTCCTGGTTATCCCTGTTGTCCCGGTCCTCGCCCGCCTGCTGCTGCACAAGGGGACTGCGGTTGTGGCCCAGGCCCACGCGGGCCTGCAGTGCCTCGCGCACCTTTTGCTCGCCGTGCTGCTTCCACACGTGCCAGCCGCCCATGCTGTACGGGTACAGCACCTTGTTGTCGAGCGACTCGACCCAGTCGCGGTTGTGGTGTTTCTTCTTGGACGAGATAATGTCGAGCTCCGACGCAATCTGCGCGCAGTAGCGCTCGAGCGGCAAGTCGTTGACGTTGCGGCCAAAGGGGTTTTCAATCTCGCGGCCAATAAACAGGATGCCGAGGATGATGTACGACGCCACAATCGTCGCCGGGATCGTCACCCAGCGCAGCGTCGGGTACAGCTGGAACGGCAGCAGCGACACGTACGTCCAGGTGATTTGCGAAATGGCAATCGAGTAGGCAATGGGCAGCGGCGTCGTCAGCACGCGCTCCGTGCCCATGAGCACGTCGTTGAGCACGGCAATGTTGTTGTAGGCGAGCGTCTGGTGCATGGGAATCACGAGCTGGTTGCTCGTGACGAGCTCGTCGGTAAAACAGGCCAGGTACGTCAGGATCTCCAGGGGCAGGTTGCCCAGCGGCTGGCCCGCGCGCTTAATGGCCTTGCGCGGGTTGCTGGCCGCAAACGAGATGCCCAGGTAGCCGCCCAGCAGCTTGAGCATGTGCGGGCGAGGGCGGTTCACCTTTTCCGGTTCTTTCATCGTGGCCGCGTGCGCATACGTATCCAGGTGGCCGACCAGGTGCACGAGGTCGTCGTAGCCCGTGTACGGCTCGTAGCGGAGCTTGTGCTTGAGCGCCACGGCAAAGCCCACGAGCAGATTCAGTGCTGTCCTACAACATTGTGTCAGCGTGTGGTGCCACCAAGGGGGAAAGGGGGCAGCCTATAAACAGCAACAATACTCGAAAAATCGAAAATCGAGATCGAGATCGAGATCGGTCCCCCCTCGTTCTGACTTACAGCTTTGCGAGAATGTCTTTTTCCTTGTTCTCCCCCTCGCGTTCCACGGCATGGACCCAAAAGACACGTCCGAGAGACTGCGTAGCGAGCATGAGCTGGGCCCAATACCGGCGACCCTCGGCATACCTTGCAAAAGTTAGCCTGCGCCACTATTGCACAAGCAATACAAGCAAAGACAAGTCGTCGCAAAAACTTACCGCTCATAGGCCGTCGAGCTGCGAAAGCTCAGGCCGAGGCCCACGACGAAGCCCGTCACCGTCAGGAGGATCGAGCTGATGCCCACTAGCAAGGTCAGTCGTCGGCACCACTCAGTGAGTGCAAGAGATGGCGGAACGTACAGTTTCTCTTGGTAAAGTACGACACACAGGTCACAATCATGGCCCACGACCCAATGGCAAAGAGCGGCAGCAGCATCTTTGGCATGATGCTGCCATGCATCTGCAGAAACATGGGCCACTTGGAGTGCTTCTGGATATCGCGAGGACCAGTCTGGAGTGTTAGCTTGATTGTTACTTAAAGAAACGAGTATCACTTACAAAGTACTCGTCCAGATCAATGGCATGCTGTCGTCCGGCCAGGTGAAAGTGGTGCTTTCCAGGCTTGCGCGGCGATGATTTGCCAATCTTGCCCTTGTTGTAGGCCAGGTCGGGGGGCCGGTCGAGCGCAGCGTCGTGGTCCGGGCCGTTGTGGGCCGTGACGGCGACGCCGTAGGGTGCTGCCATCTCGCCGTTCATGGCATTGTTGTTGGCGGACGCGTCGACAGCCGAAGGGTCGTTGCCGGCGTTGGTGCCACCGCTGCTGTTGTTGTTGTTGTTGTTTTCGTTGCTGTTGCTGTTGCCTGCGTTGCCGGCCGCCTCACTCGAGGCCGCAGCACCACCGCCGAATCCACCACCGCCAGCATCACCATCAGACATGTTGGTTGTGAAAAGGTGATAACTAGTATAAGCCGATAAAGTTTTACTCGGATAGTACTCGGTACTGATCGTAGTGGAAGAATAGAAACAGTGCAGGAGGTCAAACGCGGAGCAAAAAAAAAAAAAAAGAAAAGGCCACCGAGAGAACAAAACGGACAAGGAAGATGCAGTCAAAACAGTTGCAGACAGACAAGTGATATCGACAAGGCTCTGTGGTGCTAGCAAAATGTTGGATTGGTCCCGGTCCACAGATGATGGATACGAAAAAAAAGCTATAGAATGCAGTCGAGACGAGAGCCGTGGACGGACGGACGGCCGGGCTATATATGATAAAATTTTCTGTTGGTGAGCCGGCATCGGTTGGCACAAGATGGCACAGATGGCACAGATGGCACAGATGACACAAGATGCCCCTCCTATTCTCTCTCTCTATCTCTCTCTCCACACACTGGGCCATGCTGTGATCGTTGTCATATTCGACATGTAACGCCGGTGTGGCGATGAGACAGAACCTGTGTGCCGCGAGAGACAAGATTCAACAAAGCAAGGCACACGGCACACACGTACCCAGCAGCAGCAGCAGCAGCAGCAGCAGCAACAAGACAACGATCTGGGCCAGGGCACGGAGCTGCAGGAAGGCCCTTCCGTTGAGACTGATGCAGGACGTTCTTTTTTTTTTTTTTTTTTTTGGACTTAAAAAAAACAGCGGGCCATGGCTGAAGGGGGAAGAGGGGGGGGGGGGGATGGGGGAGATGCATGTCCGAGGCTGCTACCTGCTACTGTCTCGTGGACGATCTAGCGAGTGTTGGACAGACTGTGTGACACGGAGGGGGCTCAGGACCGGACTGGCAGGTAGGTAAGAAGAAAAAAGTAGAAGGGTGTAGAGGCCAAGAAGGCCAAGAGGCGGAGAGTCAGTCAAAGGGGACACGATACCTGCGACAGGGTAGATCGAGCAATCGGCAAGAGATCAGAATACGCAAATGGCTTGCATAACGAGCGCATAACAAGCACACAGATGCGGCAAGGGACCTGATCACAGCCAGCATGGCCATGGCAGACGCAGACAACGAAGATGGCCGTGAGACAGGCCGGACGATGTAAGAGCTCGATGGGAACATGTCCCGCGTGTCCCGGCAGCCGATGACGCCATAAAGGTACAACATAGACGTGAGAAAGAAAGGAAATTCAAAAAGTCAAAAATCGAAAAGAAGACAAAAAAAAAGTGTAGCGACGACGACTTGCTCCCCTCGGTGGCCCGCTCCGCTTGGATGCAGCAAGGCGAAGGAGGGCACGATGCAAGACATTCTTGACGTATGTTCAGCTCCTGTTGGCCACCATCGCGCCCGCAGTCGCTAAACACGGGCCAGAAGGGTGTCCATTCATTCTTCCCCCCTACCCTGCTCTGCCACGGGGGGAGGCCCAGGGCGTCGCCTGTCGCCTGTTTGCCGTTTCGGGCAGCGCCTCGTCCGCTTCGGGGAGCAGAGCAGACGGCGTCGTGTCGCAGCAGCAGATACGGCCAGCCCTTTTGGGAACAAGGAAGCAGCGTCAAACCAAAAAAAAGTAAATAACAAAAAAAAAGGCCAGCATGGTACAGCCGTGCCGCATGTTTCAACCAAGCCCTTTTGCACATGAGCTGGCAGGCACGTGCACCTGGCACTCGCCCGACTCTTTGTGGTAAGAGAGTAGGCCCCCAGAGAGCTCAAAGAGCGGTCATGTGTTGCCGTCAAAGGAGGACGATTTAAACGAGACGAAGAAGAGCCGTGGCACGACGGAGCCGCGCGAGAGAAAAGAAACCAAAATCAAAATCAAAAATCAATGGATATGACATGTCTATCCCAGCATTTGCACACTGCATTCTGGCTGGCAGAAAGACGACAGCAGCAGTCCAGCTATGACGCAACAAGAGCACAAGACGTTTCAGACGACAGGCAGCCAGGCAGCCAAGCAGCCAAGCAGCCAACCAAGCCGAGCAACAAGAGATCACACGCAAGGTCGGGACGGAGGCGGCAAAGTGAGATGTCACTTTCAGCCGTGCTCTCGCAAAAAAAGCTTCAACGAGTTCCGATATATTGCCGGGGGTGGGCGGCGAGACAAGCAAGAGCAAGAAGCAGAAAACGAAAAAAGAGGGAAAAAAAGCGTGGGCTCGTGTATGGCAGGCTGATTGACACAGGCTGGCACACGGGGCATAGCCATGTCTTTGGCAGCCCACCAACCGGAAGGCCCCGCGGCGCAGGGGCAAATTGGCCAGGCGGTCCAGGCTGCACGACGGCTGCAGATGTCTCTGTCGTCACGATATATGCAAATCTGTGAAAGTCGCGTTTGTCCGACAACTCTGCGCCAAGTTGTAGCGTTTGGCGTGAGGCACAGCTCGCTCGGATGAAAAGCCTGTGGCATGACAAGGAAAATGACGACTCAACACATATGCACCAAATTCACCGAGTCCACAGGCAGAAGCAGCAGCAGCAAGTACGACGAAACAATCGCACAAGGGGCACGCACGATCAAGCCAATGCTAGATGGATGGCATTGTACGAGTACGCAGCGAGAGAGAGAGAGGACGTCGTGATGCGATGCGGGAAAACAGTGGGTCCAGAAAGGGGTACTTTTTTCTCCGGTTTTTTCTACATTATATAATCCTACATCCTACTATACAGTGTTGACCGCCTTTGACGGACGTGGGTTTCTGCCGCACGGGTAACGGGTCCATGATCAACGGGGCTCGGTCAGGGAGCTTCACCGGTTTAACCACGACGTTCCCTTTGTGCCCCTCGAAACCGCAACCCCACGCCACATCGACTGAGCAACGTGGTCTTGCCTGTGTACACGTATCCCGTCTCGCTTTTTACGTGCGATCTCGCATACGGCTGATCTCGCATACGGGGCGATCTCTGCCAGCCACCTCGTCTCGCTCGCCTGTTTGCCTTTTTTCGCTGCCTGCCGGCACTCCCGGCCGACTCGCCCGGACTTGCGACTCTTGCGCACTCCTTGCGCCACGCCCCCTCCCTCCCCCTCTCCTTCTCTCGACAACCGCCAACATGCTGTCTGGCATCCTCATCTTCAACCAAAAGGGCGAGAACCTCATATTTCGCGCCTTTCGCAACGACTGCCGGCCGCGACTCGCCGACGTGTTCCGGATCCAGGTGATTTCGAACCCGCAAGTGCGGTCACCGATCCTGACGCTGGGGAGCACGACGTTTAGCCATGTGAAGCACGAGAACATTTACCTGGTTGCGATCACCAAGAGCAATGCCAATGCGGCGCTGGTCTTTGAGTTTCTGTACCGGCTGATCCAGCTGGGCCGGGGCTACTTTGGCAAGTTTGACGAGGAGGCGATCAAGAACAATTTTGTTCTTGTGTACGAGCTTTTGGATGGTGGGTTTTGGATGTCACATAACATACAAACCGGGCACGCAACTGACAGACAGAAATCATCGACTTTGGATACCCGCAAAACACCGAGACGGACACGCTCAAAATGTACATTACCACGGAGGGCGTCAAGTCGGAGCACCGGGCCGAGGACTCGGCCAAGATCACGATGCAGGCGACGGGCGCGCTGTCGTGGCGCAAGGCCGACGTCAAGTACCGCAAGAACGAGGCGTTTGTCGACGTGATCGAGGACGTCAACCTGCTCATGTCGGCGACGGGGGCGATGCTGCGGGCGGACGTGACGGGCCAGATCATTATGCGCGCGTACCTGTCGGGCACGCCCGAGTGCAAGTTTGGGCTCAACGACCGGCTGCTGCTGGACGCGGACGCGATCCAGTCGCTGCCGTCGGGCAACCGCATGGGCAGCAAGGCGACCAAGGCGGCGGCGGGCAGCGTGACGCTCGAGGACTGCCAGTTCCACCAGTGCGTCAAGCTGGGCAAGTTTGACACGGACCGCATCATCTCGTTTGTGCCGCCCGACGGCGAGTTTGAGCTGATGCGGTACCGGTCCACGGAAAACGTCAACCTGCCCTTTAAAGTGCACGCGATTGTCAACGAGGTGGGCAAGACCAAGGTCGAGTACAGCATCGGCGTGCGGGCCAACTTTGGGCCCAAGCTGTTTGCGACAAACGTCGTCGTGCGCATCCCGACGCCGCTCAACACGGCGCGCATCACGGAGCGGTGCACGCAGGGCAAGGCCAAGTACGAGCCGTCGGAGAACAACATTGTGTGGAAGATTAGCCGGTTCACGGGCCAGAGCGAGTTTGTGCTGTCGGCCGAGGCGGAGCTGACCAGCATGACCAACCAGAAGACGTGGAGCCGCCCGCCGCTGAGCCTGGACTTTAGCCTGCTCATGTTTACGAGCAGTGGCCTGCTGGTGCGCTACCTCAAGGTGTTTGAGAAGAGCAACTACAGCAGCGTCAAGTGGGTGCGGTACATGACGCGGGGGGGGAGCTACGAGATTCGGTTTTAGGCGGCGGTGGCGTTGCTGCATTTGTATTGTCTGGTTATTAGATTGGTTATTTTTTCTATGAAGCGATGAGCTCTGATAATACTTTGTAGCTCTGCTACGGCGTTTTGCTCTCGGCTGGACACAACCGGGAATACGAGTACGCTTTCTGGTAAAGCCGTGAGGTGAGCTGGCATGCCAAGGCTACGACGAGCCAGTTATTCCAAAAGACAGTCCAGAAGACAGTCCACTCCCAAAAGACAGTCCACCTCCCAATAGACAGTCCACCTTCAAAAGGCACTGCTACGCTACAGGTTACGAGTACGACGCAGCCATCTTTGCTCGATGCGTGACCAGCTAATGCAACCTTGCGCGTGAACCGCGTCAATACCCTGGGAACAAAGCCTCCGGCGGTGTCTCGGCGTAACTTTTGTGCAGACGTGACATTGTGGTGCGGAGAAGCTCTTCTAAGCCAATCATCGGCTGGGTAGGGCTGACAACCTGGGGTCGGGGACGGAGCAAAGTCGAAGAAGCGGCTAGTTTGGGGAATTAGAGTTGGCGGCTGTTTGATGCTTGTTTTGACTGCAGGCAATCTCGTCTGCTTTATGTACGAGTGGGCAAAGATACTTTTTTAGGACTTATTTCGACCGTAACGAGACATCTCGACATTGCGACTTCTTGGTATCTTGACATCAAGACTTTCAGTCTCAACTCTCAAAATCAAACATCACTTCATGCATCTACTAATACAAAGTCGGGCATATCGTCGAGACATCTGCAAACAACATGCATACCCAGGCTAGCGGTTTCTTGTTTTATCGCCCGAAAAGGTGCCGCCCCGACACATTCTCCGACCCCCAAAAACAAATCCAATCATCAGGGCTCATCAGGGCTTGGCCCAGCCCTCCCCAGGGCCACGATGTCGCCATGTGATTTCGCACAGGCTAGCCGTCTTGGGCCTGGCTCGGCCAAACCCCATGCCCCAGAATCGCTTCCCCACACGGCGCTGATCGGCACTGGTCAGCCACAGCGGCGTTGCCCAATTCGGCCATGGCACGTCTTGTAATGACAACGGACCGACTGAGGAATAAGCAAGTTTACTATTTTATTGTATGGGAGAGGGCCATGAGTATGGGGTCGTATAGTATTATTAGGTTCTCGTTCGATTAGAGCCAAAGCAGAGAGTGAAATAATCAACTTAATTTCTCTCAGTTGCGAAGAGAATTGAGACGGGATAAAATTGAATATTGAATATTGAATAGAAGTCAAATGATCTTGAAGAAGATAAAATTCAAATAGAAGAAAAGAAAAACCATATAGAATGAAGAAATCGAACATTTAAAAAAAAACAAAAAAAAAACAAAGAACCATACTACTTGCATCAGATATAAAGCACCACGCTGCTAAGCCTAAAATGTAGTATAAGCACCTCGTGTCACAATGATCCTCTGCTATTGGCAATGCAACGTACCAGTGCGGGTATTCGGGGTACTCTGGGGTACTGCTGCAGTCGCCTACTATTGCTAGCCAATATCCCCATATAGAAAGTGTTCCCAGCTGGCTTTGCCCGGCAAAAGTGCGCACTCAGCATCCCGAGTGACTGGCATCGACTGACAGCAGACCAGTCAGCCGGAGTGATGCATGTAAACCTCGCTGGTGATGGTGTCTTGTTGATCCTCGTTTGAAACACAGTTGACGATCGTCAGGTCAGCCTGCCTCGTGTAGCAATGCAGCAGCCCTACACACGGCCGGCAGCATGGAATACTCCAAAGTCCTAGTCCTACGAGTACTCGTACCAGCCCGATGTGCTCGCCGTCAGTTAGCCATTGCTGTCAGTCTCTTTGATTAGTTGCATTTGACTAATAAGCCATTGGACTAATCAAAGCAAAGACATCCAACAAGCCTTACATCACGGTACCCCCCAGTCATGCAACCAAGGGCTTGAACACCCCTCCCACACAGCACTTTACTCATTTCCCCGCCCCGACGTGTCCTTTGCCCTCCTTTTTTTTGTCTCGCGTAATTTTTGCCTTCTCTCGAGCCGTGGGTATATATAGTTCCTCAGGTCCCATTGCACCGTTCTGTCTAGAGCTTCCTTCACCTTATTTTCTCCAACTATTATCCTCGCCAGCGCAGCCATCACCATGCGCCAAGTGAGCAACATTTACTTTATCTGCGGCTTTGCCGCCATTGGTGAGCACTCCTCCCTCTTCCTTCCACTGCAGTCCCCCCCCTCCCCTTCCACCTACTAACAGACCAGGCGGCGGCCTCTTTGGCTTCGACATCAGCTCCATGAGCGGCGTGCTCGGCACCCAGGCCTACAAGAGATACTTTGGCAACCCGCAGTCGTACCGCCAGGGTGCCATCACGGCGTCGATGCCGGCGGGATCGCTGGTGGGCTCGCTGCTGTCGTCGTTTGTGGCCGACTACTACTCGCGCAAGGTGGCCATCCAGATTGCCTGTGTCATCTGGACCATTGGCGCCGTGATCCAGTGCGCGTCGCAGAACATTGGCATGCTGTGCACCGGGCGTGTGATTGCCGGCCTGTGCATTGGCATTGCGTCGTCGGTCGTGCCCGTGTACCAGTCAGAGATTGCGCCCAAGGAGATTCGCGGCCGCGTCGTGTCGCTGCAGCAGTGGGCGATTACCATTGGCATCCTGATCCAGTATTTCATCCAGTACGGCGCGGCGCAGGGCATCGGCGGCGGACCCAACGACCCGAACCAGCCGACGGCGGCGTTCCGGATTCCCTGGGGTGTGCAGATTGCGCCGGCGTTTGTGCTCTTCTTTGGCCTCTTCTTCTTCCCCTACAGCCCGCGGTGGCTGGCGAGCAAAGACCGGTGGGAGGAGGCGATCCAGACGCTGGCGCTGCTGCACGGCGGCGGCGACGTCAACCACCCAAAAGTGCTGGCGCAGTACCAGGAGATTGAGGAGGCGCTGCGGTTTGAGCGCGAGCAGGCGACGTCGAGCTTCAAGGCGCTGGTGGAGCCGCGCATGTTCAAGCGCGTGATCCTGGGCATGAGCATCCAGATGTGGTCGCAGCTGTGCGGCATGAACATTATGATGTACTACATTGTCTACATTATGGAGGGCGCCAACATTGCGTCGCCGCTGACGACCGCCTCGATCCAGTACGTCATCAATGTCGTGCTGACGCTGCCGGCCATCCTGTACCTGGACCGCGTCGGCCGGCGGCCTGCGCTCGTTTTCGGTGCCTTTGGCATGATGACCTGGCTGTTTATCTCGGGCGCGCTGCAGCAGTACTACGGCCAGCCCAACACGGCCGAGACGCGCAACTCGACCAACAGCGACATTAGCTGGATCGTGCTCGACAACAAGCCCGTGTCCAAGGGCATCGTGGCGTGCTCGTACCTGTTTGTGGCCACGTTTGCCACCACCTGGGGCCCGACCAGCTGGACGTACCCGGCCGAGATCTATCCGTCGCGCATCCGCGCCAAGGCCGTGTCGCTGGCGACCGCCTCCAACTGGCTCTGGAACACGGTGCTGGCCTTTGCCGTGCCGCCGCTGCTGTGGAACATCTCGTACAAGATGTACTACATCTTCGCGGCCTTCAACGGCGCCTCCTTCTTCCACATGCTGCTGTTTGCCCCCGAGACCAAGGGCTACACGCTCGAGGAGATGGACGAGGTCTTTGACTCGGGCGTGCCGGCGTGGCGCAGCTACAAGAAGGTGCCCAGCCGCCTCGAGGACCTGGAGCGCGAGATCCAGGCCGGCAACATGAAGATTGCCGTGCCGGCGGCCGTGGCTACGCACGTCGACGACAACACTGCCGAGCCCAAGGCGGAGTAGTCGGGGGGGGGGGGTTGCTGGCAAGGGAAAGAACAAGGTGTCACAGGGCAATCTTGTGTGTGTGTGTGAAGAATGTAATGGAAGTGTTGGAAGGGGACTGCTAATTTATCAACCACCTGTAATCAGAAAACATAAAAAAAAACAAAAAAAACAATGAAAAATGTCACGTTGCAACTGTCTCTCCGAGCTGGTCTTCAGCCTGGCTTGTGTGCCCGTGTCACCTCGCGTGTCTATGCCATGTTTGTGCCGCGTTGTCTGGTGAAGCGTGTTTGGAGATGTTTGAAGACGGCTCTGCGACGGCTGTCAGACCATCTCTTACACTCTTGTCTTTCCGTAGATTGTCTCTCGTGTCTTTTTTATCAAGTTGTCTCATCACTCAGTTGAAAGTCAGCCAGCCCTTAGATAGATTGCAGTTATCCAACTCGTCTCAACATCCAAAGTGTTGCTCCTGCTCTCGTGATCACCTTGCCCTCGGTATGGCATCAGCTTGTCATTCAGTCCGTGCAACAATAGTTACTCACACTTTGCCACCTCGCATCCTTTATTCTAGCGTCCATCGGACATTGTTATCTTCACCAGCGCTGACACATATTTCACAGCAAAAATGTATCATTCACGAAAATTCGGCACTTTCGCCATGCTGGCCGTTGTGCTCGCCGCGGCCATTCTCGTCTCGATACTGGCCGCTGTCCAGATCCCCGAGATCACCGTCGGCGACGCGCCTCTCCACGTCCTCCGACGCAGCCAGAACCTCTCCTCTTCTGCCGACCGCACCGGCACCAACCTGCCCGACCCGGGGCCCATAACAGCCGGCAACCTCCGTCGCGGTCCCGGCGGGCCCTGGCTCTACGGGCCGTACAGTGGGTTATACTTTTTTTTTGATATCACTCTTAGCAGAGACGACTAACCACTAACCACCAACCACCAGCTTACTACTGCGGCGTCTTCAACACGGGCATGCCCCAACAAATCCGCTCCGGCTCGTTTAGCCTGCGCATCGTCAACCAGACGTACACGGTGCCGCCGCGCGCGTGCCGGCGCGTCTACTGCTACGACACGAGTGCCATTTACGTGTGCAACGACCGGCCCGGCGACACTGACGACAACGACGACAACGACCTGGACGTGCCCGGCTACGACGTCGGCTGGATGGCCGACCGCCTGGCGCTGCTGTGCTGCGACTCGCACCACGCAACGTCGGCGCAGCTGTTCCACCCGACGGCCGAGTGGAACGTCGTCGTCGGCTACGGCAACTGCCGGCACGACGCGGCCGAGCCGCCGTCGTCGTTTGGCACGGCCAACGGGGGCGTCAACGGGGAGTGCATTCCCAACGAGACGCGGCCGAGCCCGGGCGGCTCGTCGTAGGCAGTAGAAGGTGAAAAGAAAAGTCGCTGCTTAGAAATCACATTCCATATCGGTGATTAAGTACACGTGCACGCTTGTACCAAAAAAAGAAGGAACATCTATTATCAAAATCTATTAGGAAAGCGCAAAGGGGTATCTTGTCACAAAAGGAAAGAGCACAATAATAATACAAACACGTACGAGCCATATACCAAGGCGAAAGTCACACACACGGCAGGCGCCCCTGCGCCATTGTACCCGTAGCAGCAGCCACGTCGTCGCCTGCCTCTGTCTCCGCCCCCGCCCCCGCCAAAAAAGCTTCATCCAGTCTCTCTAGAACAGGCCTTCGTCTTCGCGGTTGATCAGGCGCATGCGCGCTTGCACGTCGGGGTCCTTTTCCATCTCCTGCCACAGGCCCCGGTTCAGCTTGTCGGCCGGGATCTCGGCCGTGCGCTGTATGCCATTGGCGTCGTCACCGTCGTCATCACCGATGTCGTATCCGTCGGCGTCAATCTCGGGTTCGGGCTCGACTGGTCGGCAGAGCAGCAGCCGCTGCCACGTGCGCCACGACAGGCTGCGCTGCAGCAGGCCCAGGATGCCACGGCGTTGCTTGTGGCCCTGCGGGCCGCGCGACCGGCCGCGCCAGACGTCCGAGATGGCCAGGTTGCGCATGACGGCGCGGCCACCGAGCTCGACGACGGCCAGGGCGGCAATGGTGACGACGAGCGTGGCCCACCAGGTGGCGTGGCCGCCAAACACCTCGAGAAAACCGCCGCGCACGGCATACGGCGTCGGCACGCGGGTGTACGACACGGACAGCAAAATGTTCCACAGCCACCAGCCGCCCGTCGTGATGGCAAACGCTCCCAGCAGGATGCCCGTCTTGTAGTGGGTGTCTAGGATCCTACACGGTCAGTCAGTTTTTCTCCTTTCTGAAACCTTTTCAAAAAGAAATGATTGCACTTACATCAGCTTCAGGTTCGTCCACATTATGTTGACCGAAAAGACAAGGTCGCCCAGCGCAAAGAGGCCGACGTCGTGCCCGTTTTGGTGGATGCCATAGCCGGCCCAGCAGGCAAACCACACAAACGCACCCTGCGCCAGCGCCGCCAGCATCCAGCCACCATAGCGGTACGGGTCCAGGCCCTTGCCGCGCTGGCCATAGGCGTACAGCTCGGGCACGGCCATGAGGATGGACGCGCCCAGATCCTGCTCCCAGATGCCCGGCACAATGGTGCAGAGACTGGTAAAGAGCGTGTTGAGCACCGTCAGACTCCAGCTCTCATAGATGGAGGTGCCGGTGTAGCCAGCATACCACTGGTACGCGGCGGCAGGGGTATAAAAGAACATCTCCTTGTAAAAGGTGGCAAGGATGAACTGGGCCGTGCGGATGTAGTTCCAGCGGCCGTGGACGAGCAGCAGCCGCGCCAGGAAGCGGAACTGGGCGATGCTGTAGTCGGCCACGCGGGCGGCCTGCAGACCTTCTTTGCCCGACACACCGATGCCGACATGTGCCTCGGCCAGCATGGCCAGGTCATTGGCGCCGTCACCAATGGCGAGGGTCAGGCCGGGATGGCGGCTCTTGCCGACGCCGCCGCCGACGCCGTGGCGGATGCTGCGCACGAGCAGGGCCTTTTGGGCGGGCGATGCGCGGCAGCAGATGACCGAGTCGACAAAGGGGATGATGCTGTAGAACAGCGTGCGCAGGTCAGGGTCGTTGGCTGCATACATGGATGACAGGCCGCCGGCCGCCTTTTGCTTGTCCTTGTCGGCCTCGATGACGCCGAGCGTGTGCCCATCAATGACGACGACGGTGTGGTTCAGGACGCGGTCCGACGACTGCTTGAACTTGTCAAAGGCAAAGAAGCGTCGCCAGCGGCTCGTGGTGGCGACCGGCGACGTTTGGCCCATTTCGCGCAAGCCCATGCTCTCGGCGACGTGCAGCATCTGGCCCGACAGGTCGCCCTTGGCGGCATCGAGAATGTACACGTCCGAGGCTGGGCGGCACAGGCGCGCCGAGTGAGCAATGTTGATGGCGGTCTCGCGCTTGTCGCCGGTCAGCATCCAAATCTTGATGTTGGCGCGGCCCAGTTTGTCAATGGTCTCGGGGACGCCGCGCTGCAGCTTGTCTTCAATGGCGGTAGCGCCGATGAGGTCGAGGTTATGCTCAATGGCCTCGGCCGCGGCCTCGATGCGCTCTTGGCGGTCGTTGAGGCTGGTGGCGGCCTCGAGGTACGCGGTCTTCCACACCTGGTAGTCGGCATCGGAAATGAACTTGTGGGCGAGCAGCAGCGTGCGCAGGCCCTCGGCGGCAAAGTCGTCCATGTGGCGGAAGCACTGGTCAAAGACGGTGCTGTCGTCCTCGGCGAGAAAGGTGGGCGACTCCAAAAAGGCAAACTTGTCGGGGAGGGCGTGGTGCAGGCTGTGGTGGTGGTTGACCGACAGCATAGACGACCGCGGGGCAGCCAGGCGCGAGGCACGCGGCGAGGACGTGCTGGCGCGGCGGACGTCGTCGTCCTCGACCACAATATCAAACGAGGTGGCGCGATTGGCAGCCGACGGGCGCAGGCGGAAGGCATCCATGGAGCGGCGGACGGTCTTTTGAATGTCAAACGACTTGCGCTCTTGGACGGCGGCGGTCGTGGTCGTGGCAAACGTCGGCGTCCTCCTCTCCCGCTGGCTGCCGGCAAAGCTCTTGCGCAGCGTGACAGTGGCCGGGCCGCCGAGGCTGCTGCGCGGCTCGTTCTGCTCGCTCTTGCGGATCAGCTGGCGCTCGAGGTCGGCGCTCTTGCGCACGTCGCGGGCCTTTTGCATGGCCAGGGGCGCCATGCGCAGGCGGGGCAGCACGGTGGCGTCGGCGCCCTTGCAGATGAGCCACAGCCGGCCGTCGGGGCGGCGCACAATGACGGACATGCGCTTGCGCTGGCTGCTAAACTCGATGACGTCGACAACCTCGTACACCTCCTCGAGGGGCTTGTCGGCGTTGGTGTAGGTGAAGCGCAGCGTCGTGGTGGCGGCGGACTTTTGCACGACGAGGAAGCCGAGCTCCTCGGCAGCACGGACGAGGGCGAGCTCGTCGGGCGACGAGGCCTGGAAGTCGACAACCTTGCCGTCCTTGAGCTCGGGCAGGCAGGTGTGGCACAGAGCCATGGCGAGGATGTAGGTGACGACCTTTTTGGAAAAGAGGGCGTGCGGGCGCAGACGGACGTACTCGAGCAGGTCGTCGGTGGTCAGCTCGGGCTGGACGTGGTCGGGGCGAGCAGCCGAGCGCCATTGCGACGACGAGCGGCGGTTGTCGCGGGGGACGTCGGTGGACGCACGATCTTCGGGGGGAGGGAGCAGCGACGGTGGACGGGCCGAGTGGTAGGAGGGACGGGGGGCGGCCACGACACTTTCGGCATTGTCGTCGTCGACAGTCGCCTCGCCTGCCTCTTTCGGAAGGTCATACTCGTGCAGCCACGAGGTGCCGGCGACGCTCATCTTGCGAAACTTCATGACGTTTTCGGTCAGGGTGCCGGTCTTGTCGGAAAAGATGTAGCCGATCTGGCCGAGGTTCTCGAGGATGGTGTTGGTGTTACAGCGGGCGGGCGTGTCGGACAGCTCGTCGTACATGTGAATGTCGGAGTTGAGGAAGAGCATCTGGCCGAGCTTGACAATTTCGAGGCTGACATAGAGGGCGAGGGGGATGACGTTGTTGAACTGGATGGCGAAACCGAGAATGATCTCGACGGCCTTGACGGAGACGAGCGAAATGTACCACGACTTCTGCTCGGTGCTGCGGCGCCACAGCAGGTAGCCGATGGAGCAGCCCGTGGTCAGCAGCACGACATAGACGGCCAGCAGCATGACGATGCGGTTGGTGACGCGCTCGAGGGCGGGCTTCTTGGCCTGGGGGTGGCGGTTGGCGTTCATGCGGCTCTTGCACTCCTCGCCGGTGTTGATGACGAGGCCGAGGGCGCACGGCGTGTTGCGCAGCGTGCTGCCGCGGTAGACGACCTCGGCGCTGGTGAGGGGGAGCGTCTCGCCGTCGACGGTCAGGCGGCCCTCGAAGCGGTACAGGTCCGGGTTGGGGTCCTCGACGACAAAGTCAATGGGGCAGTTGGCCAAGCGGTCGATGGACGAGCAGCGGCCAGGACCACCACCACCGGCACTGTCAGATGCCAACGGGGCCGGCACCTGCTTGCTTTTGAGGTTGGTCTCGCCGTCGAGGGCCATGGTCTCGACATAGGCATAGCCGCCCTCGCCGTCGGCGTGCAGCAGCAGCATGTCGGCGGGCACGTCGTCGTCGCGCGCAAGCTTGACAATGTCGCCGACCTGGATGTCGCGCCACTGCACGTGTGTCCACTGGAAGCCGACAACCGGGTCGCCGTCGACGCCGCCGAGGACGCGGCGCGGGGGTGGTGCGTTTGGGTCCTCCTTCTGTTGCTTGCCGCGAATTCGAAGAAACAAACGTTTGAAGCACGTGACCAGCAGATCACGCCGCTGCTGCTGCTGGGCAATGCGGGCGCCGTCGCCGGCCGCGCGCAGCACGGTGGCCAGGCCGGCATTCTCGACCTGGTCGAGGCGGTGGCGCTTGTAGTCGTCATAGCCCTCTTTGACAATGGTGAGCAGCACAAAGAAGAGCAGCGGCAGGATGGTGGTGTAGTTGCCGGTGGTGCTGATGCCCGGGATGGTCTGCGGGATGCCGACGCACAGGAAATAAAAGTTGCCGACGCGCGAAAACTGCCACAGCACCTGCTTGGGCACAAAGTTGAGCACGGTGTAGCGCGACGTGCGGATGGCGTTGGACACATAGGCACGGTTGCCGTGGTGACGGTCGCCGCGGCGGCCGCGGCGCGGGTCGACGAGGTGCGGCGGACGGGCCGGGTCCTGGGCGAGGCGCAGCGGGATGTGGCGGCCGTCGGGCGAGGGCGGCAGCACGGCCTGGCCCAGGAGGAGGTCGAAGATGACGTGGCAGAAAAGGGCGTACACAGCCTTGAGCCACGTCTGAATGGTCTTGCGCGGGTGGTTTGCCCAGGAAGAACGTTTCGCTGAAGAGGGCTGCTGCTGCTGCTGCTGCGTGTCGGCGGCCTTGTCAAAGTCGGAGCCGAGCCGGGACAGCGTGTCCTGGCTGCGGCCGAGATGGTCCAGCATCAGCTCCTGGGCGGCGGCTGCCTTGTGGGTGGACATTTTCAGCGCGGAGGTGTGCCGGACAGCATCGGTGTCGCGTGACGGTGGATCGAGAAGGACGAGGCAATTCGAGGAGACGAAAATCGACGAGGCGACGACGACGACGAGGACGACAATCTGACGATGAAACGAGCGATCGGACGCGACAATGATAAACGAATGACGGGCAGGAAAGACGGGAAAGAAAAGACGAAAACAAACGAAAACAAAAGAAATGAAGAGACGAAAAAGAAGAGAAGACGACAGCCCAAAAGGAGACCATACGACAGTGGACAAATTACTCAGTGCAGGGCTAGTCGGGATACGAACTCGAGATCGGTGGCGCCAACAAGTCCGCGCCCACGAGCGACGAGTTGGACTTGGACTTGGGACTTGTTCGACATCAACTGGCTCCACAACGGTCATCCCGACGGTTCCTGTTGCATTCCATGCGATGTGGGCTCTGTGAGTATACGAGCAATACCTACGGAGTACGGAATGCCACTCGGGCCACGAATAAACGGCAAAGCGACACACATTCCGGCATGAAACCCGATGTCGCCAAAAACATTTATTCAATTACTCGTATATTTGAGTATTTTCATGCAATATCCAAGTACTCATTCGACTTGGCTTAGTCAGGGTATCTATCACGACAACTCAGTAAAGTACATCCACCACAATACATCCACCGCTACTCTTCATCATATACCTCCTCCTCCTCCTCCTCCTCCGCATTGTCCTCGGCAAACGGATCAATCTCTTCCATCTCCTCCTCATACACTTCTTCCTCTTCTTCTTCTTCCTCCTCCTCCTCCGCCTCCGCTTCGCCCCGGATGCTCCCCGCAATGCTGCCGGCCCGGCTCTGCGTCAAGCTGCTGAATGCCGACACCGACCCCGCCCGGCTGCGCCCCGACGCCGGCCGGTCCAGCATCTTGCGCATGGCGTCGTAGTTGATGCGCTTCGAGAACCCGCGCCGCTCCATGGCCTCGACGGCCGCCTCGCCGGGAGTCGACGCCGGCGTCGTCTGCCCCTCGCCAATTTTTGGTTTCTTCAGGCGTCGCCGCGTCTGCTTCTTGGTGCCGTTGGCCGCGGCAATCTTGGCCCGGAACTCCTTTTCCTGCCGCATCCGCAGGTACGCGCGGTTCTCGTTCATCCAAATTTTTTCTTTGGCCGCCGCCTCGTCCTCGGACAGCAGGCAGAACTGCACCTCGGGGTCGTCCTTGAACTCGTCCTCGACCACCTCGGGGTTGTCCAGTGCTGCTTCTTGGCTGGTGGCGGGGGTTGGTGCCGGAGTGCCCCCTTCACCGTCTGCAGCCGGCGTGCCCGCGGCCAAAGTACTTCCCCCTCCTGCCACCGTCGACGGTGCCCGGCCCATGCCCATCATAATCATCTGCGTGCGCTGCTCGGCCTGGGCAAACGCGCGCGCGTGCTCAATGCAACCCGGCGAGTTGATGGCCTCGGTCATTTCCATTTCCAGGTTCTCCTCGTCGGCCCGCCACGCGTCATCCACATAGTCGGGCTCTGCGTTGTTGTTGTTGTTGTTGTTGTTGTTGTTGTTGGCAGGGGCAGCTTTGGGTGGCAGCGTGCGGCACGACGAGCCGTCGGGCGGGCCGCGACGCCGTTTCAGTGGTGGAGGAGGCATGCTGCCGTCGGCCGTAAAGGGCGTGCCGGGGGCCGTGCTGCCGGGGGTCGTTGTCTCGCCATCGCCAAACTCTTGCGCGAGCGCGTCCAAGTCGGCGTCTTCGTTTTCGTTTTCAGCCGATTCAGTCGAGGGGAGGATCTGTGTCGCTGCTGCTGTTGTCGTGGTGGTCGCCGCCGTCTCCTGTGGCTGTGGCTGTGGCTGCGGCCGTGGCGGAACGACAAACCCATCGGCATCGACAACACGCGGTGCATCAGCCGCCGGCGCAGCAGCAGCAGCAGCAGCAGCAGCAGCAGCAGCAGGCCGCTTCCGCTTCAACAACGACCCCCCCCGCTTCTCGCGCAGCTTGGCCTGGTACTCCTCCGTCTTCTTGTAGATGGAAGGGGGGTCAAACTCTTCCGACAGGAAATCCTGCGCCAGAAACTCCTCGACGGTCATCTTGGCCGACGGCAGCTCCTTGAACTCGTCGAGCCGCAGCTGCAGCGTGGCCATGGTGACTTTCGCAATGTACACGACCTCGCGCACGGTGCGCCGGAAGTTGAACATGCGCGCCGCCATGATCAAGCACGCGCCGCAGATGCCCGCCGGCCGCCGGCCCATGACCATCCAGTCGCGGTCCATGCGCTGCACCAGCCGCACGGCCGTTTCGGCCACCTTGTTGGTCATGGTGTCGAACTCGAGCTTGCTGGCGAACCGAAAAATGAGGTCCTCGACGTAGATGGGCTGCACGTCGCGCGCGGCCACCTCGATGGTCTGCAGCAACTTCTTGAACGTGCGGCCCAGGAAAAACACCTCTTCTTTGACCAGGTCCGCCAGGTCAATCAGCATAATCTTGCACGGGTTGGCGTGCGTCGACTTGCGGCACGCCGCGTACAGGCACACGGCCACGACATTCTGGATCTTGCGCCCTTGCACGAAATTGGCACTCGACGCCAGCTTGTAGTACTGAAACCCCACGTTGACCGTGTGGTCGGGAATGTTGAGCTGGTGCGCGTACCCCGTCATCAGCAGCCGGGCCTCGCGCAGCGTGCGCTCGCGCGCCTCGGCCGACCCGTTGCCCGCCACGCGCCGGTGGCCAATGCCCGCCATGGGCCGAATGCCGCCCTGGTCGTGGCCCAAGAAACTACCCTGCACAATGGCCGCGCCCTGCGCGTTCTCGCCAAACGACACCTCGGCCACAATGTTGCTGTCGTCGGCCACGCGGCCACAGGTGCGGCACGTGCCGTCGACGACGTTGGGGTTCTTGCAGTTCTTGTTGGGGCACTGCGGGCGTGATGACGCGGTACGGGCTGGGGGAGCCGGTACACCCGGCATCCCCGGTGGCGACCCGCCATCGCTAACGACACTGCCCGCCCGAGAGCCGCCTGCTGCTCCTGCCGATGCTGACGCCGCCGCTGCGGCCAGCTGCTTGCGCCGCCATTCGCGGTCCTGGATCGCCTTGATCGGGTTCGCACTCTGCGCGCCGCGCGGCCGGATCTGGTGGCCCGCCGTGAATTTCTTGGGCAATGTCGTCAGAGGCGTCATTGTGGTGGTTGATGTGTTTGCTGGGGGATTTATGTGAAGATCGCCGGCAGGGCGAGAATGATGAAAGTGAAAAACAAAAGGCTGCCCTCGGGCTGTGTAGACTGAAAAGCCCTATGGCAAAAGAATAAAAATCGAAAAACAGCAACCACCGTGCACTCGTACTCGTAGATGACGCGGTTGACGTGCTGCTGCTTGCTGGTGGAGATTATACGTTTCGCGATGGGATGGTGAAAGCGGAGTTGGGTGAGTTCAAGAAAAATCTGCAGAATTTGGTCGGGTGGGGGAGAGAGAGGGGGCCACTGTGGCCGAGTGGGAAGAAGAGCAGGATATGAGTAAGAAGAGCAAAGCGCACCCCCACGACGCTAGTTCGGTACGGTCACGTGCCTGTCTCGGACGCCGCTGTTCGATTCGACAATGGGCGGGCTTTTTCGATGACTAACTCGGGATTTATGTTGTTGCCTTTGTTGTGGCACTTACTACGAGGACAAGCACATCACACACAAAAGTTTGGCAGAGGGATCTATTGTCAAGCGAGAATCATTCTGCTAGAAAGGCTACAAAGTGTGTCCTTCTCCGTATTGCCAAAAAAAGAAAAAAAAAAGAAAAAAAACCTCCCTCTCCGTAAGACAACCCTGGATAGTCCATTAAACGCAGAGCCATCAAGACTTTTTGCAAAAACAGGCAAGGACACACCAGATCCAGGGATGTAGAGTAATTTAGACAAGGAGAGGGAGGGAGGGAGAGAAGGGTAACGAGCAAGACCGGTCCAGTCGTTGTTATCTCTCGAGGCTTGCTGATTTTTGCTTTTGTTTTGTTTTCGGTTGTTTTTTTCTTTGTCGGTGGTTGCAGCATATTGCGATAGGGGAACATGAGGAAAGTGTAGTCGCTCAGAGGAGCAAAAGGAGAGAGTGCAGCAGGAAGAATGATGACGCAGGATAGCAACAAGAGTGTCCAGTGGCACTTGTTTTTCAAAGTTGAGCGGCCTCGCTGCCGTCGAGACAAAAAACATATTGCCAAACGAAAAAGACACACGCGGACAAGGAACAAGAATCAAACCACAGACGAGCAAACGAGCACGGCAAAGCAAGCAAACGCCAGCAGAACAGTCGACCCAGAAGCAAACAAAACAAGTAGTAAAACAAGCTTTCGCTCCCACGGTGTCTCGTTCCGATGACCGGCCCGTTTGCTGTGTGTTCAGTCAGTCGGGCTGAAGCATTCGATGATGCGCGTATCTCGGTTGATGGACGCTTGTTGTCGGGAGCTGCAAGCGAAAAAAAGATAAAATCAAGGCCGTGGAAACAAAGACTCCTGTGACAATCTTCCGCGCACAGGCGGCCACTGTTTTTGTGTTTTGTCGAGTGTTCCGTAAATCAGGCAAAGTCGAGTAAGAAGATGTAAACCAAAAAAAATCAAAAATCGCAGAGGGAATAACGCTGAAGTACAAGTCGTGTCGTCGTGAAATTCGCAAAAAGGGGCCCAGAGCTCAGATCGTCTTGGGCGTGCGCGCGTTGGAGGCGTCAATGACGTCGTCCAGGTGGTTGCACAGCGCGACAAACAGATCGAAAAAAAGCTTGCCGCCCTCGCCGCCCTTTTCCATCTCCGCCTGCATCGTGCCGCTGCGCTTAAACGTCTTGCGGCACCGGATGATCAGCGCCAGGTAGTGCGCGCGCAGCCGGCTGTCCGAGTCGGGCGTGTGCGCGTAGCAGTACTGCGCACTCCGCAGGATCGTGCCGACGTCGATGCCGCTCTGCAGGCCCTGTTTGCGCAGCGCCAGCCGCTTGAGCTCCTCGAGCCCGTACCGGTCCGCCGCGCAGTAGACGGCCGTGTCGCGCAGCAGGTGCTGGCCCTCGCTCGCCAGGTACACCGTGGCCTCGACGGACGGTGCCGTGCCCACGTGCGGCGAGTTGTGGTTGCTGCTGCTGCCGCTGCCGGGTGTGCGGCCGCCGATGTGGTCGACTTCGGGCGACGCTGCTGGTGTGGTGCCGCGCGGCATATGCGCATGATAACGGGCTGCCGCGGCATCCTCGAGCTCCCACGAGTTGCGGTGCTTGCCGTGGAGCAGGCGCGGGTAGTAGTCGCCCTTGTACAAATACTCGAGCACGGCCGAAAAGATCTCGGGCTCCTCCTCAGGCAGGCCAATGCGCCGGCGGCTGCTGCTACTGCTGCTGCTGCTGGTGGTGCCGGACGGGTCCGGGCTAGGGTAGGCGCCGACGTCGTAGGGGCTGCGGCGACAGAGCGCCTCGAAAAACGGGCTCTGGCACAGCACGTCCTCGTGCGCCGCAAACAGCCGACCTTCGTGGCCGACCGTCAGCGTCACAATGGGCGACGGCGCCATGGCGTTGGGCGCCGCAGCAGCCTCGGCAGAACGGAGCACCTCGCCGTCGGCCTGCGAGAGCGACCGCTGCAGCCGCGATAGCTTCTGGGCCTCGCGCGCAGAGGTTGACCCGCTAAAGCTTCCCCCGTTTCCGTGTCTGCTTCCGCTGCCGTGTCCACTGCTTCCGCCGCCGCCGGTCCGCTTCGTCAGCCGCGACGACTTGTCCACGCGGTGGTGCGAGTCGGATGGCTGGCTGGCATTGGGGCGAAAACGGCGAAACATGGTGTGGACTGGATTGGAGTGTAGCGAGCGGAATACCGAATACCGAAATCAAATATCGAAATGCGAGAAACGAGAAACGAAAACGAACGGCGAAACGAGGGGCAGCAACAAGAAAAAAGAAAGTGTGTGACGCACAACAAAGCGGTCAACGAGAGACAGGGCCCGGGAAGGAAGATCGCCAGAAGAAAAAACTTGACAAATGGCTGTCGATGATCCTGTGTATACCTTTGCGGCCCGATTTGGTTGCGTGTGAGGGGGGGGGGGGGAAAAGAAGGGAAGGGAAAAGATCACAGATCTTGGAGGGGGGCCGGCGACATTATATACGAGTACCCCGTACCCCATGCAAGATGCGGTTTGGCGCGACCAGCCCTGTTTTTCCTGGTGGACTGTGATTGATGCAGATACCGGCATGGCGAACGAATGACGATGCGCCTTCAGGGGGGTGGCCAGCCGTTGTAACGTGGGCATGTCTGCCTTGGCGGGCTAGAGAAGCGCAACGGCTGGACGGGCTGATTGTGGTATTTTCGGTTGATTCTGTTGTCGTTACGCCGTCTCGCCTTGCTGCATGTTGTCCGACATGGCATGCCCAGGCAACGAGACCTGGCGATGCAGTGTTGCCTCAAAAGAGCATCAAAGACAAATAGGCAGACGAAACGGCATCGTCTGCGACGACAATAAAGACAGAGTCAGCCTGGAGTCAGCCTGCTGCACGCTGGTGTGCATCGCGCCGTTAGCTGCATGCGAGCCGACCAATGCGATGCGTGTGAGCATGGTCACGGTTCCACCTCGGCTTTTGCATCATGTCGTCTTCTCGGCCATCATTGAGACCGCGTGTTTGCGACCAGCCTTGGTCTATGACAGTTGCGATGCAGTGCAGTGCATCCACCTGCAACGAATTGCTGTAGAATCTGGGTCGTGATGCATTCGGGATTGTTTGCGATGTGTGCCAGTGGACGTGCAGAGATGAGGTTGTTAACATGTTCACAGGATGCAGTCCGTGATAGTTGTGCACCTTGATGGTCTAAAGCACACCATCGTTCTTTCCTCTTTCATCAATCTATCAAAGTTTCTCAGACCCCAAACCCAAAGACAAAGACACTGGTGGGACCCTGCTTCTTGAGCTCTACGAAAGTACTCGGTACTCGTAACAGAGCTTCCCCAGGTGGGGCCTAGATTGCCCCATAATATAGACCCTGACCAACCACAACACGATACCCTTGAAAGGTGTCCGATCCAAGCTGTCGCAGAAGCAACAGCCAGCATCTCACCACATCACGACGACTCGACTACGACTCGACAACGGCCCCGACCCTGCCCGCTCCCGACGCACCCCAAATTGTACCCGCCACCGACCCCGCGAGACACCGATCGCCCTCGCCACGATGCTCGGCCTGGACAAACCACGGCAGCTGGCCAGCCAGATCCTGACCTTTGGCATGATCCTGTCGACGGCCTTTATGGTATGCCTCCAGCCGGTCATTCTGTAACCACAAGTCAACCAAAACTGACTCCCCAGGTCTGGAAGGGCCTGTCGGTCGCCACCGACTCGTCGTCGCCCATTGTCGTCGTGCTGTCGGGCTCCATGGAACCGGCCTTTCAGCGCGGCGACCTCCTCTTTCTCTGGAACCGCAACCTGTTCCAGGACTCGGGTGTCGGCGAGGTCGTCGTCTACAATGTCCAAGGAAAAGACATTCCCATTGTGCACCGGATTGTCCGCAAGTTTGGCGTAGGGTGAGTCGATGTACCTGGCCCAGCCAGGATCTTACCAAGATACATACTGCCCCAGGATATTCTCCTGCTAACCTGCAGACCGACTGCGAAACTCCTCACAAAAGGCGACAACAACGCTGCCGACGACACCGACCTGTATGCCCGCGGGCAGGACTACATTGAGCGCAAGGACATTATGGGCAGCGTCGTGGGCTACGTGCCGTTTGTGGGCTACGTCACCATTGCGCTGACGGAGCACCCATGGCTGAAGACGGTGATGCTGGGCGTCATGGGCCTGGTGGTGCTTTTGCAGCGAGAATAGCAAGTTCGACTGTGAGGTGCCGTGGCTTTTGTCTAATTCATCCATCTGGCCGAACATGAGCATAACGGATCTATGTATTTGGTACCTTGAATACAATATTTGATTATTGACACAATGTTTGATGCTTTGATGCAAAGTTTGATTTCTTGATACGACTTTTGATGCAATGTGTAATGTTGCAAAAAGCTTTGATTGTTTATTGCCGTTACAATGAATATCCCAACGTCTTTGTCTTGACAGCAACGTTCGACAAAAGATTGTTCTTCGTTCCGCATAATTGTCCCACAGCACTCCACATAGTCCCAGCTAACGGCGCCCCAAATATCAGCCAACAGCTGTACGGGCAACATGGCGGAGTGGTTAACGCGCGGGCCTGCTAAGCCCGTTCCCTCGGGAGCGAGAGTTCGAATCTCTCTGTTGTCGTTTTTTTGCAGTGGCTGTTGTCAGCTTTTGATTTTTGATTCTACTTTTGATTCTTTCTCCTTTTTTATTTCTTTTTGCTTTGATCTACATAATCTACAACTTGCTTGCCTTACGCGCAATCCGCCACATGAGCGCCCGCGCCTGTCGGGCCTCGACTGACTCACTGCTGCTGCTGCTGCCGCCAACATCACTGGCCAGCAGCACGTCCTCCAAATGAATCGTGGCCCACTCGGCTGCCGTCGCGTGCCTGCCCGCCCCCAAAGCCAGCTCGGCCGCCAGCCGGCTCGTCTGCGCGCCGTAGTCGGCAAACCCTTGCGCGCGAATGTACTCGGCCAGCTCCACGGCCTGGTCGACGGACGCGCGGGCTGCTGTTGGGGTGCGCTGCTGCGCCGCGTGCTTGACGTCGTCGAGGACGCGTTTCATGGCGACGCGCTGGTTGTCGTCGGTGGTGGCGGCCGAGTTCAAGGAGGAGGACCGGCACGCATCACACCTACACGTAAAGCCGTACTGGGTCAGCCGTGCGGCGCGCGTGGCCGTGTCGGCGAGCAGCGGCACATAGGTGGTGACAATCTCGTCGCCGGCGGCAATGTCGCGCGTGGCCACGATGACGCGTTGGCGGTTGTCGTCGCTGCTGCCACCTCCCCCCCCGTAGTCCGTGTTGAGCACGTTGGGCCGGCAGTCGTGGTTGATGAGGGCGACGTCGGGGTACAGGCCGATGCGGCCGTCTTGGGTCGTGTAGGCATTGCTGCGGAGGATGCGCAGCAGGCGGCCGCCGCTGACACTGACCGAATCGTCTTTGCCGTCCTGCTCCCCCCGGCCCTCCTCGCCAAAGCGCACCTCGTGGCACGCCAGGTACCGCTGCTGCTGCGCGGGCGCGAGACCGGCAAAGGCGGCCTGGACGGGCGGCAGCATGGCGGCCAGCTCAAAGCCGCGGCCGGGCACAATGGGCGGGGGCTGGACGACGACGAGGGGAGCCTCGGTGAGCAGGCGCGTGCCCTGAGCAATGTCGACGACGGCAAAGAGGCCGCGGCCCTTGTCGGGGGTCATGCGGACCTCCCACAGACGGGGGCAGACGGGGGGGCCAGTAAAAAAGGGCGCGGCGGAGCATGTCGGCATGTGTAAGGCAAGCGTGGTGGCCGAGGCCGAGGCCGAGGCCGAGCAGACGAGGCCGGCGAGGGCCAGCCGGAGTAGAGATGCATTCATTTTGATATTGTTCACGATTCATGAGTCCGTCAAGCGACGCTGGATCGTTTACTATGTAGACTCGATGCTACGCTCAGACGTGTTTCATGGCAACCCCTAGGAGCTCAGACCGATATTACGAGTACAAAATACGTAGCAATTCAAGTCGTTTATGATGGATCATCAATGTTTCGTCTTTGTGATTGACGATAATTGCGATAAAATCGCCTATTACATCACATGCTGTCTTGGTTGACGATCTCAGCTGATCGCGTCGGCACAGCCGCAATGCGACACCCATCCAAGACAATCTTGGCGGTCGTCACGAGGCGAGCTGTGAAGATAAGCTGTAGTCAAAGCGTAGGCATCTACTTTTGGTTTGATTTGATTGTTTGATTTGATTTGATTATTCTGGGTTATATTGATTTCCGACAAGTTTTCTTTAATTCTTTTGAATTTCCATGATATGACTTGATTTTTTTTTTGGATTTATTTCGATTTCAATAGCGTCGAATAATGGCAACCCCCTCGCCCGACCAGTTCTTGTCCAATATCTTGCCCGTCAACCTCGACGACAGCCCGGCAGCTGGCCGCGGACGGTTCACCACGGTCGGCGTGCTCGATCCTGCCATCCGCATCGAGCGGTCGTCTGCCGCCGCCGGCAACGACGGCAGCGACACCTACCGCATCATCGCCACCGCCGTGCTCGAGGTCGCCATCGTCGGCTTCGACCAGGCCTTTCAGCGCCACGCGCGCTTCTTTGACGCCATTGCGCTGCGCCATCTTCTGTGTCGTGGCGGCGACCACGTCGACCCCGTAACGGTCACAGTGCTGCCGCGCAGCGATGCCGCCATCCAAAAACTATCGGTCACGCGCGAGCGCAGCACGTCGGCGGCTGTCGACGCGGGCGTCGTGCCGGGCATGGTGTCGGTGGCGGCGCCGCAGGTCAGCGTGCAGGCGCAGCGGGATTTCAAGGTGGCGTACCAGCGGACCATGGGCAGCTGGCGCACGGGGGTGTCCTTTGGGGAGTGTGCGTCCGGGATGTCTCTGTAGTGAAATGCAGTACTAACAATGGAGACCCCAGCAGAGAAAGAGGGCCGCCGCTGCGTGCACGACTGGCGGCACGCTTGATTTCGGCAAGCCAGCAGCTGCCACCCGCGCAGCAGCAGACAAGCTTTTGCGTCGGCCATGCCCCGGCATGCAAGTCATGCCCCGACAAAACAGCCACACCCCCCCACGACACGGCCGTCCTCTGGTCGTGGCAGACCGAGGCGGCGCTGCGGCTGTGGACGCCCGAGATCTATGGTTCGTTTCGGTGCCCCATAACCGTGATGCGCGAGGTGTCTGTGGAATTCATTGATGGGCTGTCGAGCGATGATGATGACGCGGCTGTCCGGCCCTTTTTGCACTGGGACTTTGACATTAGCATCCAGCTCCGCGCGCTGGGACTCGGTCCGGCCAGTCTTGTCGCCGACGTGTTCCGGCCGACGGGTAGCCGCCCCGCCGAGCTGCGGCTGCAGACGGACAACGGGCAGCGGCTGCCGGCGGACGGGTTACGGTTCTGCATGGGCTGCGCACCGGCCGCCGCCATCAGCTGGCCGCTGTACCCGACACGCAACCTGCAGGCGGAGGCGGAGCTGGGCACGCTGGGGCCAGAGCACGTCGCGCACCGGCTGCAGACCAACTCGGAGTTTAGCGTGTCGGTGAGGGCGATGCAACGGCCACACGAGGACGTGAGCCACATGGCCAAGACGGCCGTTTCCCTGGGCGATCCGCTGGCGCTGCCGGCCATTGTGCCGCTGGTGGGGCGTGCGAGTGGCCTGGCTAGCGTCTCTGTGGCCGACGCTGCCGCCTGCCGCTGCCAGTCGCTGCGGCCGACGCAGAACCGACGCTACCACTGCTGCATTGGCTGCCTAGCAGGGCACGCCGAGCAGCCGACGCGGCGGGCCGTCAAGTCACAATAGCAGCTGACGATTACAAGATCTCCAGACAGTACAAGCCAGATCAATATTTTTTATCATGCTGTGATAGCTACTGCTTCATCGTCCATACATATATACAGTCGTGAGTCGTCAAAAACAGCATTGCTGATCGTCTACCACTTGGCCTCCTTGGACGCCAAAAACGCCTTGAGAATGTCCACAATCCGGCCCAACGCGTCCAGCCACGCCTGCAGCTTGACGACGAGCTGCGCGTGGTCGTCGGCCAGCTTGGCGTAAAAGTCCTTGCGGTAGGGGCAGGCGCCCATGGCGGCCGAGAAGATGGGCTTGATCAGAAAACTGTGGTGCGGCTTGAGCGTCGTGCCGTAGGCGTTGCGGAACGAGTCGCTGAGCTCCTCGGCCTCGTTCTCGACGTTCTTGCGCAGCGCGAGGTACGTAAACTCGAGCGCGCGCGTCAGCCACAGCAGGCCCTCGGCAGCCGTGTGCTTCTTGGCCTTGAGCTCGTTGACGACCAGGGCCTGCAGCGTGGCGGACTCGCCGGGGGCGGCCAGCTGGCGGTCGCGGATTTTCTTCTTCTGTTAGAAAGGTGAAAAAAAAAAAAAAAAAAAAAAAAAAGAGCAAAGAGCACCCACCTTGACATTTCCGAGCATGTCGTTCTTGACGGGCGAAAAGGCGACGCTGCCGAGGACATCTGTTGGTTAGCAAGTTTGATCCCCAGATCAAAATACATCTCGAAAACACCCACCAAACATGGTCGTCAGCGACTCGGCGGCCTCGAGAAAGGCCGTCGTGTCAATGGCATTGTTGTTGGCCGCATCGACAGGCACGTCGACAAACGACTTTTTGAACGTGTCGATAAACGTTGCGCCGGCGGGGATCTCTGCGATAGCGGTGGCCATGATGACGGTTGTAGGGTTGTAGGGGTAGTAGGTGTTGTAGGTGTTGTAGATCGTTGAAGAGATAGTAGGATGTTGTTGTTGTAAGAGGTGTTATGAAGTACGTTGGCAAAGAGGACAGCGGTCAAGCTGACACGAGCTCCTGTCAGTGGGGGTCCAGGGGTATCTGCGGGGCTGGTGACACCTGCTGTATCGGTCCACACACGTGATGCCGCGTCATTACTCCACTGTATTCCAGGCAGTGCATCTGCATGTCACCTACGAGTACGAGTGCATCACGGCATCACGGCATCACAACATTGGCATCGCATCGCATCGTCACATTGCATCGTCACATTGTCCAATCCATCAAAATTGTATCAAAATTGTACTAAAATTAACATGTCCAAGAATAACCCCCTACGCATACACACTCTCCGTAAACTGGTTCACCTGCAGCCCCGTCTCCGCCATCGGGCTGTCCTTTAAAAAGTCCAGAGGCATCCACACCAGGTGCCCGCGCACCTTGTCCAGCTTCTTGCGCACGTCCTCGGCCGGCATGAACTGGTCGAAAATGTGGCCCGGCTCAATGCCCTTGCTCGGCATGAACCGGTCGTAGTCGGCAAACGTCTTGGCCGAGTTGTCCGGGTCCGCGTGGAACAGGTGCCGGAACACGTCCGTGTTGGTCGTCGCCTGCTCGGTCCACTGCGCCCACAGCTCGGGCGACAGCGGGTCCCCGACGACGTTCCAGCTGGCATCGCGATCCCACGCGTCGTTGGGCGAGTCGGCCGACGGCGGCTGCGCGTTGGGGTCGCCGGCCGCATCGACGCCCTGGGGTGGCAGCAGGCCCAAGTGCTCACGCCACAGGTAGCGCCGCAGCGTCGCGGCGTGGTAGCCGGCCTCGAACGGTTGACCGTCCATGGTCGACGGCAGGATGCGCGTGTCCTGCATGACGACGCTGAGCTCGCTGTCGTGCGACCCCAGCTGGCTGCGGTCGTTGAGGTTGCTGCTGCCGCACACGACGTACTTGTCGTCGACGATCAGCAGCTTGGCGTGAATGTACAGCTCTTCCTGGATCCAGTTCTGCACCTCGTCGTCGGCCGCACCCTCCCACGGCTCGTCCATGAGGGAACCCTGCCCGGCCATGGCGTGTCCGGCCACCGTCGGCTTGACGCGCGTGTCCGGGTCGACGGCTCCGGCACACGTCTCGTCCTCCCCAGTCTTCTTACGACCCGCCTCGAATCGCCGCTTGACGTCGGTGGCGTGCTCGCGGTAGTCGGGCTGTGCACTGTTGTCGTCCTTGGCCGCCTTTTGCTGGTGCGCGTGGCCCATGTGCTTGTCGCGGCCGCCCTCGTCGTCGGCCGTGCCGTAGATGCCCTCGCCCATGATTTCCTCGGCCTCGGCCCGTGCCAGCTCCTTGTACGTCACGCCCGACTCGGCCTCCATCTTGGCAATGGCCGGCGTCTTGGCCAGCCGGTCGTAGCTGCGCAGGTTGAAAAAAAACACATGCTTCTCCGGGTCGACGCCCTGTGCGCGGATCCGCTCAAAGATCGAGTCCGGCCCGCGGCAAATGCTCTTGTACTGGTAGTCCATAATGGCCCGCGTGCCCATGGCGGCGTCGCTGCGCAGGTCGCCGGCAAACCCAGGCACAGCGGGGATCAGCACGATGATCTTGAAGTTGGTGTTGCCGCGCTGTGCGTTGTTGACCACGGCGTCGACCATGGCCGCACCGATCGTGTTGTGCACGGGGGCCTGCTTGTCGCCCGTGGCCGTGATAAAGAACTGGTTCTCGATATACACATAGTGCTCGGCCTTGCGGATCAGCTCGCTGTAGGCGTTCTGGATCGAGTGCTCCGTCAGCGTGCCGTTGGACCAGTCGCTGGCCGACCGCACAATCTGCGCGTGCACCGTGCCCTGGTTGGGGGGCAGCTCGCCGTACTCCTCCAGGGGCCGCAGCGGGTGCAGGATGTAGTCGCCCACCGGGTGGCTGGGCCGCTGCACGCCCACCAGGTCCTCGTCGTCGCCCTCGCGGCCGCGCAGCTGCATCCAGTCGAACCGGTCGTCGCGCTTGTACTTGTCGCGCTTGATGAAATTCCACCGCAGCACAAAGTGCTCGGCAATGTCGTACACACAGGGCCCAACAATGCCCATCGACACGTCGTGCCATGGCATGCGGCCGTTGTCCGCCTTGCTCAGCTCGTTCTCCTTCCAGTCTTTCACGTTCTGGAAGTCCATGACGCGGTTGTTGTTGAAATCCTGCCCGGGCCACGTCTCGTTGATCACGCCCTCCGGGTGCACGTCGGCGAGTGCGTGCGTGTGGTCGTCCCACCGCCCAAAGCACATGTCCAGGCCGCCAAAGTAGGCCATCTTGTAGTCGATGACGATAAACTTCTCGTGGTGTGCCCAGTAAAACGTCATGTCGGCCGCGTTTTCGAAAAAGTTGTGGTCCGGGTGCCGCATGATGCGGATGTTGCCGTAGCCCGGCGAGCCCTCGGGACACAGCGCCTGCAGCGCGTGCTTGGTGTGTGCCGAGTTGCACGCCAGCGCCGCCTCGACCTCGCGGTACACGATCAGGTAGATCTTGACGCCGGCCTCGGCCCGCCGCTTCAGGATCTGGTCCAGCCGCCACTCCTGGTTGAAATACGGCGGCCGCCGCATAAACAGCTCCGGCGACAGCCACCAGTCGGCAATGTAGATGGTCTCGGTCGCATTGTTGAGCGACTCGGACACGGCCCAGAAATAGTCGCGGCCGTCCACGTACCACTTGACCAGGTTGCCGTCGCGCTCGGGGAAGTACGAGCCAAACCGGTTCGACTCGCACGCCTTGGTGCGCTTCTCGTCACACGCCTTTTCGTGCTCCTCGTCGTGGCGGTGCTGCGCGTTGAACAGGTTGCCGAGCTTGCCAATCTGGTGTCTAGGCTGTTAATGCTGTCTTTGTTGAGAGCTGTTGTAAGGAAGGAGACTTACTTTTTATGGCTCAGATGAATCTTGGCATCGCGGAGGGGAGAGCTGTTCTCCAGCTTGTCCTCCAGAGCCTCTTTCATGCTCTGAAACTTGTCCATGGCGGCGGTGATGTCGATGTCTCTTGACAATGGTTGATGCCGTGCAGTTTGACCAAGTGCAACAAGTGGTGAATGGAAGAAGACAAAACGCACAGCACAAAAAGGCGGACGGCTGAAGTGCTGACAGTGCCAAGACTTCCCCAGCCAAGGCACACGACAAAGACACAGGACGCAGAGCTAGCCGCCTAGCTGATGCCAGCGTCCGAGCTGCATGCTGGAGTGTACTCGTATCCGAGCCAAAAGTGGGCTGCTTGCTGGCGGGGTGGTGACGTCAACGTCGCACGCCGCTTTGACTGCCGGGCCATGAATTGCCAACAATGCTCTCATTCTCTGTACACCGTACACCGTACACGTCTCTATCCTTCTCTTTGTACGAGTACACCGATAGGCAAATGCAACGAAAAGGAGCAGTGTCCGTGTGCCGTGACACTCTCTCGCAGAGGACGGTATTGCCTTGCCAAGAAATGTAGCGGGCAAACAGTGGGGAGCTGATGTGGAGGAGGGGGCGAACTGAAGCAAGGGCGGCGTCGACAATGTACTCGTATGACACGACGCGATAACGAGATAAGCAGGGCGGGTTAAACTGATGATGGTGTCGGGTGTGTTTGTGCAGAGGTTGGACGAGGTTGGAGGGATGTCGTCGTCACGATGTGCTGACATAAGTCGAGTATACGAGGGAGGAAGGGGCTCACAAGTCTTGACACAACCGGAAGGAGCACACCGGAAACGGAAGCACCGCTTACACATATTATACTTTGCAGTAGAGCCTCAGTTAGCTACTTGTAGCCGAGTACGATGACGAGTACTCGTTCAGCCCTATCGGACGCAGAGATCGGCGTGATAGATACGAGTCGGAGCCCGATCGGAGTGTTTTTAGTCGTTGAGCTATCACATCCTTGGGCTTGTTGGTTGTACTCGTACTCGTACAGCGGCTTTGCGACTATCTCTCGTCACATCGACTTTGTTTGAATTTCACTTCAGCCAAGGCTGATTGCATGACATGCCTACGAGTAGCTACAGCCTTAGCGTCAGGTTGCACTGTTGGCATGTCTCACACCCTTCAACTGTAGTGGCTCACATCATTCAGCCGTTCCATGCACCACCGCATCGTGGTCACATGGGCACCAGATTTTATTACTCGTAGATCTGCTCAATGTGAGGTCTACTGCGGAAGATAAGGCCCCACGGACTGCCAAAATGCACACCGCCGGGCTCGCCCCCCTTCCCATGCATCGGCGTCGGCCGTCGTAAACTTGTTCTGCAGGCCCGGCTCGACAAACACGGTCCCGCTGTGGCCCCAAATGTCCACCTTGCTCGGCGTGCCGCCCGTCGTGTTGAGGTTGACGAGGGGGTGGTGATGCGCGGTGCGGGCTGGGAAATAAAAGGGACTGCTGCCGCTGCCGCTGCCCGCAAGAATCGATGGGTTGCCGCGCACAACCAGACCACCCCAGATCTGGCGGACGGCTAGGACAAACTCGGGGCTCTGCACGGCCGACGGCGGGCCAAGGTAGGCGCCAATGTCGGCATTGTGCGAGGCAAACGGGACCGAGTACTGGTAGTGGAAGGCGTGCCGCCGCGACGACGACGACGACGACGACGACGACGGTGCCGTAAAGGCATCGGCCAGAAAATAGGCCGGGCACACAAACGTGGCCTCGCCGTACATGTTGATGGCGCGCTGCTGGGGACCCGTGCCGGCCTGCGAGACGTCGCTGGCGGTCGGCCAGCCGGTGCCGTCCGTCTCAAACGTGGGGCCGTCGAGCGGGTAGCCGTAGGGGGAGGACGACGAGTTGTTGTTGTGGCCGCCGGGGTCCGTGCCGCCTCCTCCGCCCGTCGAGTACACGGCGAGCAGCTCACTGACATTGGCCGGCGACAGCCCCGGAAAGGCCGTGTGAATGTAGTCCAGCAGCTTGTCGTCCGAGTCGATGCCGCCCGGCACAAACCACGGCGCCTCGACGGCGTTGTTGCT
This sequence comes from Ophiostoma montium, assembly GCA_029299015.1. NCBI lineage: Eukaryota > Fungi > Ascomycota > Sordariomycetes > Ophiostomatales > Ophiostomataceae > Ophiostoma > Ophiostoma montium. The sequence continues at coordinate 25,209 of JANSMC010000085.1, read as the reverse complement.
GACCAGCACGTTGGTGCCGACCACCTTTTTGGCTGCCATCTGCGCCGTGGCCAGCCCCTGGACATAGGTGCCGTCGGTCACCGGCACAAACGCCCACGTCGCGTACATGGTGCCGTGGGCCGACACGTTGGAGCTCGCGTACAGCAGGTCCATGGTGTCGGCAGCAACTAAGCAGCGCCACGTTTGTGTGGGCGACAACGACGACAACGACGACGACGACGACATACACCCAACAGCCTTGGCAAAGTCGGCATAGTGCTGCGTCGGCACGGCCGCGTCGTGCGCAAACTGCTGCGGCATGTACGGCGACGCGGCCACGGCATTCTCAAAAAGCCGCAGCTGCGTATTGCCGCCGTGGGCCAGCGCGTGGTGCATGACGGACCCGGCGCCCGCCGACTCCCCCGCAATGGTGACCCGCGCCGGGTCGCCGCCAAACAGCGCAATGTAGTTTTGCACCCAGACGAGCGCAAACGCCTGGTCCAGCAGGCCCGCATTGAGCACGCCGTGCGCCTTGACGGCTGCCGAGCTCAAAAACCCAAAAGCCCCGAGCCGGTACTGAATCACGACGGCGACAAAGTCGTTGTTGGTGTCGTTCAAAAAGGCCGACAGGTCTGCGCGGTTGCTGCCCTGGCCATAGCCGCCGCCGTGGATCCAGACCAGCACCGGCTTCAGTTTACCAGTGATGGGCCCCGCCGAGTCGGGCGCCTGCACATTCAGATACAGGCAGTCCTCGCTGCCGGCGCCCCAGCCCTGGTGCATCTGGGCGGCCGGCGTCTGCGGACACTGCGGGGCATAGTTGACGGCGTCGTGGACGACGCCGTACTCGTACTCTTGCGCTGGCTTGGGCGGCCGCGGCTTCCGCCAGCGCAGGTGGCCCACGGGCGGCTGCGAATAAGGAAGACCCTTCCACGACCGCAGGTGTGTGTCGTTGTTGTGGACGCCCCGGTACGTGCCGTAGCCAAGGTCCACCGTCAGGCAGTCGTCGCTGACCGAGCCGGCTGCCGGAAAGGGTGCCACGCCCAGGATGGCGGCAGCCTCGGCAGCCGTTGCTTGTCCGGGCACACTGTGTGCTGGGGCTGCAGATGCCAAGACTGCTTGAAGAACCAACGCGGTCACCACGGTCTTGATCTGGCCCAGGCCCATGTTGGATGTTTGACAATGGTGAGAGTAGGGGACTATAAGAGAGGAAGAACAATCAAAGAAAGCTTGCTGTCCTAAAGCTTTCAAAGGCGACCCCATCACGGCGCGCCTCATGCCATTTGTACTCTCACATTCCATCTACGTTATCGTATGCCATGTTTTTCCCCGCTCAGAAAGGCACGACAGTTTGACCCGACGATCTCACCTCGAGGGGATGCCGCCTGACCCCTCTGCCAGCGGGGACAAGACGGGAAAGCGACGGGGTAGCAACGACGACGTAGCAGTGGCGAGGAGAAGACGGCATGGCGAGGAGAAGGTGATAGCTCCCACACATGACCATTACGTATTACTTGACACGGTTCGGTGCAAAGGGTGCCGTGGATAGCATTCAAGAGGGTGAGCTCGGTCGACGGGGAAATGGGGAGAGAGGAGACGATACAATATGACTATAACGGCGGAGATCACGGTTACTCGGATATTTTAGTAGGCAATTCTCATAAAGGCAAATGGGCATACGGCGGTACCTGGAGACCTGGTCACGACGCGGAGAAGCATTTGATTTGCTGACGGCTTACACAGCCACGGCCGACTAGATTGTCTACAGTGTAAGTGATTTGATGCGAGGCTGATATTATTGTTGAGAAGGCGTTGTCAGCCTCAGAGTACGAATAATGGGAGGCCGACAATGAAGGCTGAGAGGTAGACTGAGCGATGCTTTATATTCGATGAGTGTCGGATTGAAGCATCACGATCATGTTTGCATTTCAGTCAACAAATTCAATAGCAGCACAAACCAAACCACCCAACTCAAACTCAAACTCAAAATCAAAATTGATTAGAGCAATATCAAATTCAGATCAAATCGAAATCAGATCAAAAAGAAATCACAGCCAAATCAAACCAAATTATAAACTCCCATGGAACCCCTTCCCGTCTATTCAACCAGTGACGAACTCGCCGCCTGGGTCGATGACCTGGTCAAGGACGCCGCTACACTTGGCCTGCCCCTGACGCATATGCGCAAGAACTGCGATGCCGACGCTGCCACTCTCACGCAGAAACACATCATTGAGTCGTTTTTCCGCTTCGTGCGCCTCGGCCACGCTGCCGCCGTCCAGACGTTTGTCGACCGCGGTCTTGTCAGCCCAGATGTGACCGATGGCCACGATGGAGACAACGACGACCCCGGGTCCGGCACCACACCCCTCCTGGCGGCCATTGACACGTGCCGGCTCGACATGGCCCGGCTGCTGCTGCGCCTGGGCGCCGACGTCAACGCCATGGCCCGTCCGCCGGCCATGGCCCGTCCGCCGGGGATCAATCTGCAACAGGAACAGGACCACCTCGGCCTCGGCCTCGGCCTCGTCCGCCGCACGCCGCTCATGCTGGCTGCCGCCCTGGGCAACACGGCCGTCTGCCGGCTGCTGCTGGACGAGTACCAAGCCGACGACGCGGTCGTGGCGCCCGACGGCCAGATGGCGCGGCGCCTGGCTGCCCGTGCGCACCACCGCGACATTGTGGCCCTGCTACCGAAACGCCATGGCAGCACACGAGCACGCCTGGCTGCCGCCAAGGCCCGCAGCAAGGACCGCATTCGGCGTGTTGGCCACAGCATCCGGCAGTGCTCCAAGGTGCTCCACGACTACGACTTCTCCATTGCAAAGTTCAAAACAACGAGCGGCCTGTCGCTGCAAAGTATCCTCCAGGCTGCTGGTCGGGCCATCCGCAACCTACCCGGCATCGTCGGCGTCGCCGTCTATCTGCTAGGCTTGCTCTTGTTTAATATTGTCACCATCATCCCCTTGTGCATATGGCTCATTCTGCGGGCCATTTGGAAAAGTGCCAGCAGTACTACAAAAGCGATATGATTTTTCAAATTTATTTTCGCTGGTGTTTGTATCTTTTCTTTCGCTTTGCAGAGCGCAAAGTGCAGAGTGCAGACTACATACTTCGTACTCGTACTGACTCATGCAGCCAGTCCCACCATAAAGTCTCCACTATCAATGTTCCTTCCAACAATCAATAACCCTAATCCGATATGGTGTAATGGTTAACATCCGACGCTCTCACCGTCGAGCTCGGGGTTCGATTCCCCGTATCGGAGCACATTTCTTCTTTTTTTTTTGTCTTTTTTGCTCTTTTCTCCGACAAGAATCTCCACTGTTTTGCGTTTCGGCATAGTGGTGGGGCATTGCATCATGCGCGGCATCCGCTGCGATATTTCGGCGCAATTGGCTCTTCCGCCAACCGGCTGCGTCCGCCGACCGAAGCTGAGCAACACCACCACCACGTATTGCAGGCCGTCCTTGCCCATTGGATCTTTTTTTTTTCTCTCTTTCTTTTCTTCATAGTTTCAACTTGTATTGGTTTCCTGGCCACGCGACTTACACACGACACGCAACACACGACTCGTCGCTTTCCTTTGTACTGATCGCCTCCGACCTCCGAGACATGCGACACGGCTAGACTATCTACAATGGTAGCCCGTGGCCTCCCGCGGGCGTCGACGCTCTACACGCGGCATGTCCATGTCCAGCGCAGCTGCCAACAGCACCACCAGCACTTGTTTTGGCGCCCAGGCAGCCCGTGGCCGTCGGCGTCGCCGGCCGTCTCGTCCTCTGCGTCTCTGCGACGATGCAGTCCGGCGTCGCGTCTGTCGCCGGCCTTGTCGCCGCTGCTGCCGTCGTGCGTTTACTTTTCGCATATGAGCAGAGACACATCCGCGCCATCCGCTGCATCCGCCGCAGACAAACTCAAAAGCGACACGGCCAAGTCGACCCTCAACACCAAGGCCAAGAAGACGGCCGACCCGCTGGCCGAGGTCGAAAAGACAACATCGGAGCAGCGCAAGGCCGACTGGGCCATTATGAAGGAGATGAGCCGGTACCTGTGGCCGGCGGCGGGGGACAAGGGCAGCCTGGACACGAAGCTGCGCGTCAGCCTGGCCGTGACGCTGCTGATCGGGGCCAAGGTGCTCAACGTGCAGGTGCCCTTTTACTTTAAGAGCATTGTCGACGCCATGAACCTGGATGCCGCGACCATGGCAGCAGCCGGTGGCACGGCAGCGACGGTGGCGGGCAGCATCATTTTGGCGTACGGCGCGACGCGCATCGGCGCGACGCTCTTTCAAGAAATCCGCAACGCCGTGTTTGCGTCGGTGGCCCAGAAAGCGATCCGGCGCGTCGCGGGCAACGTGTTTGACCACCTGCTGCACCTGGACCTGAGCTTCCACCTGTCCAAGCAGACGGGGGGGCTCACGCGCGCCATTGACCGCGGCACCAAGGGCATCAGCTTCTTGCTGACGAGCATGGTCTTTCACATCCTGCCGACGGCCCTCGAGATCACCATGGTCTGCGGCATCCTGACGTACCAGTACGGCGGGCAGTTTGCAGCCATCACGGCACTGACCATGGCGGCGTACACGGCGTTTACGATCCTGACGACGGCGTGGCGCACCAAGTTCCGCCGGCAGGCCAACGCGGCCGACAACAAGGCGTCGACGGTGGCCGTGGACTCGCTGATCAACTACGAAGCCGTCAAGTACTACAACAACGAGGCGTACGAGGTGGCGCGCTACGACAAAGCGCTGCAGCAGTACGAGAGGAGCTCGATCAAAGTGGCGACGTCGCTGGCGCTGCTCAACAGCGGCCAGAACATTATCTTCTCGTCGGCGCTGACGGCCATGATGTACCTGGGGGCGCGCGGCATTGCCGGCGGCGACCTGACGGTGGGCGACCTCGTCATGATCAACCAGCTCGTCTTCCAGCTGTCGGTACCGCTGAATTTTTTGGGGACCGTCTACCGCGAGCTGCGCCAGTCGCTGCTGGACATGGAGACGCTGTTCAACCTGCAGCGCGTCAACGTCACGGTGACGGACGCGCCGGGGGCCAAGCCGCTGCTTCTGGCGGCGCCGTCCACTACGTCCACGTCGGCGGGCGGCCAGATTCGCTTTGAGAATGTCACGTTTGGCTACCACAAGGACCGGCCGATCCTGCGCGACCTGACGCTGACGATCCCAGCCGGCAAGAAAGTGGCCATTGTCGGCCCCAGCGGCTGCGGCAAGTCGACGCTGCTGCGGCTGCTGTTCCGGTTCTACGACGTCGACGCCGGTCGTATTCTGATTGACGACCAGGACATTCGCAGCGTCACGCTCGAGTCGCTGCGCCGGCAGATTGGCGTCGTGCCCCAGGACACGCCGCTCTTCAACGACACGGTGGCGCACAACATCCGCTACGGCAACCTGGCGGCGACGCCGGCGCAGGTCGTGGCGGCCGCCCAGCGCGCGCAGATCCACCACATCATCGAGGGCTGGAAGGACGGGTACCAGACCAAAGTGGGCGAGCGCGGGCTCATGATCTCGGGCGGCGAGAAGCAGCGCCTGGCCGTGACGCGGCTGCTCCTGAAGGATCCGCCGCTGCTGTTCTTTGACGAGGCCACGAGCGCGCTCGACACCAACACGGAGCAGGCGCTGATGCAGAACATTAATAGTATCCTGAAAGAAAAGGCGAGGACGAGCGTGTTTGTGGCGCACCGGCTGCGCACGATTTACGACGCCGACGTCATCATTGTGCTCAAGGACGGGCGCGTGGCCGAGACGGGCACGCACCGCGACCTGATTGACCGCGACGGCGTCTATGCGCAGCTGTGGAGTGCGCAGGAGACGCGGATTGACGAGGGGGTGGAAGAGGTGGACGACGATGAGGCGGACGAGAAGGTGGAGAAGAGCGGTTGAACAGTTTGTTGCTGTATCTGTCACATAGCTGTCATACTGACAGCTGCCAATACTGTTACAGCTGTCAATACTGTCACACGATGTCACTACTGTCACATGCTGTCAATACTGCCATAGCTGTCACGTGTCATACTTATTTATTATCAATTACATCATCCATCACTTCATATCACTTCATAACCACCTCATCACTTCACCACCACCACCACCACCCCCTACCACCGTCCCGTCACCAGCGCCTTGAGCTTGCCAAAGTTGGGCGTGCCGTAGCCCGTCACGGGATCCCAGCCGGCCGTCGCGTTCCAGAAAGCACCCGGCACAATGCCCGAGCCCGCCGGCTCCGCCTCGCCCGACTGCGTGTTGAAGCCGTTGCAGCCAATGGCGCGGCCGCCCGTGATGTCGGTCAGCACCTGGGGCCCAAACGTGTACAGCAGCGGGTTGAGCCAGCCGAGCGCGGGCAGCCCCTGCTTGAAGCGCGCGTCGTTGAGCAGGCCGACGAGGCCGCCCCAGACGGGGGCCGCCGCGCTGGTGCCGCCCGAGGGCGCAGCCTTGCCTTTGTAGACGACCTGGTAGTCGGGGCTGACGCTGTGGGCCGAGACATCGGGGAATCCGCGGCCGTGGAAGTTGGTGTAGTTGCTGTAGTAGGCGTAGGTGTCCTTGGGCACGTGCTGGGCCAGGTAGGTGCTGACGGCGTGGGCCTGGTAGGCCGGGCGCGCGAAATACTTGCTGAAGCCGCCCGAGGAACCTTCCCAGGCAATCTCGGGCGTGACGGCGACGGTGCCGCCGACCGACGTGACATAGGGGCACGTGGCGGGGAAAATGGCATTGAACTCGACCGTCTTGTAGTCGGCGGCCAGGCAGCCCGCGCCGACGCCCAGGTCGCCCGACGACACGAGCACGGTGATGCCGCGCAGGCCCATGAGGCCGATCAGGTTGCAGGTCAGCATGGCGTAGTTGTAGGGCACGCTGCTCTCCTCGTCGCCGTACGAGTTGCTGATGACCTGGGGCAGCTCGGCATTGGGCTTGGCCAGCAGGTGGCGGTAGTAGGGCACATAGGGCTCGTTGAAATTGTCGGCGGCCGTCGGCTGGTCAATGTTGGGAATAAACGGCGGCGAGCCGCCCGTAATGTACTCGACGACGGGCAGCGGGTGCGCAATGCCGACAATGTTCTGCACGTCCAGGTTGGCCTCGCCGATGCTGGCCGTGGACTTGTTCTGGTTGTTGGTCGCGCCGTCAAACAGCTCCACCGTGTAGCCCTGCGACGGCAGGCCGTTCATGGCCTCGTACTGGTACAGGTCGGCGTCGAGCGCCGACTGATTGAGCCAGCTGCCAAAGCCCACGCGGCTGCCGCTCTTGGCGTCCGCCGTGTAGTCGCCCACCTGGTACAGCTGCTTGAGGCACGCCGGTGTGATGGACGTCTGGCACGCCGCGTCGATTGTCGTCGACGAGCCCTTGCCCTTGGTCGTCTCCGTCGTCTCCGTCGTCTCCGTCGTCGTCACCGTGCCGGCCAAAGTGCTCGCCCGCTCGCCAAACTGCATGGCGCCCACCATGGGCGCAAACGCCTTGCTGTCGCCAAAGTAGTTGCCCGGGTCCACCAGCAGCACGTGGTGCGCAATGTCGTCGGGCACCGAGTACGCCAGCGTCCGCAGCTTCTTGTGTTTTTGAGTAGACGTCGCCTTGGCATAGTACTTGTACTCGGCCCCAAACAGCGCGTTGGCCCCCGCCACGTCCGTCGCCACGTCCACAAACGACCCGCGCACCTCGTAGCCCTTGACCACGCCGCTCGACTTGAGCCAGCTCGTGACCGCGCTGGCCGCCTCGGCCGACGCGCCGTACTTGCTGGCCACGTCGTCCGCGTCCAGGTACTTGCCGTACCCGGGCTGGTTCGGCGTCGCCACCGACAGCAGGTGCGACTCCAGCTGGTCCACGTTCTGCCAGTTGAGCGCAATGGTAAAGACGTGCGTGTCGGCGGCATTCGCGTCAGCCCGCCCGTCGAGGCTGCGGCTAGCTGATGTGCCCACGACCGACCAGCCCTGGGGCACGGCGTCGATCTGGCTGATCACGGCGGCCTCGGCCAGCGGCAGGAGAAGCGAGCCAACAGCGGCCAGGGCGGCCATGCTGCCCCGCAGAGTACTGCAAGCCATGATGGGGGGAGGGGAGGGGAGAAGAGGAGGAGGAGAGAGAGTTAGAAGTCTCACAAGAACGCTGCAGGTCCTGAGAGAGGGGGGGGGGGAGGTGAAGAGGTGAGGTGAGGTGAGGAGGAGGAGAGGAGAAAAGAGAGCGGGACTAAGAAACAAGGCAGGATGGTGGCTTATATACACGACGAAAATACTCCTACTCGTACTCCTACGGAGAGGGATAAATCCATGGCGGCTCCCACCGGTTAGGCAAGGACCGCTGCATATCACGCCTTGACAAGGACATCGGGCCATGGCCAGCCAGGCATGGGGAATCGGGACGTGGTATTGCCCACCTGAAAGCTACTCCGTACTTGCTAGGAGAAAGGTTGGACCCCGGGCAAAAGATGCAAGGGCCACAGCTGGCCAGATAAGACCGGCCCCACGGTCCGTGGTGCCTGCTCTTGTTCCTTTCTTTTCTCTTTTCTCTTTTTAGCTCCGCCCAGATGGGATCGGCACGAGCTCAAAGCTTGTTTGCCTCTTGTTTTTGTTTTTTTACCGAGGTGCTGATCGAGGTGAATGGTGCCATATGCCATCTTCTCACTCCGTCTCTACTTCGTAGAGGCCTGCTGTACATCGGCCATGCAGACAGCCTTGCAACTCACCGAGAGCATGTCATGCTGGCAAACAATGCCCGGGAGTTCAATGCTGCCGTGCTGCTGCCGTGCTACACTGTGGTACTCGAAACGGTCTAGTCTGTACCTGGTACAAGGTAGGATCCGTACTCCGTAGATTGTAAAGTAGTGATCGGCATACGCCCAGCGCGTGGAAGAACTGGAGTTTTAGGAAGGTGAGCAGGTACGGGTATTCGTACTCGTATTCAGTGCTTGTACGAGTCAATACCTGGTGACGGCATCAACGCTGCCAATGCAAGGGTAGCGAGGGCAAGGGCAGACTCAGACACGCACACACAAACCCGTCTCACACAGGTCAGACACACAGGCAAGTTGGACACGCCCAGACAAACAGCAACAAGACAGACAGATATCCGTCGTCCCATCTGAAGCCATTGTCATGATCTAGAACAGCATTGCTTCAGTTGCGGGTCGCTCGTGTACGATACTCGTACTTCGTAGATGGTCGTCGGCTATCAGACAAGAGACGAAAGAGGGGAAACCGAGTGGAGAGAGAGAAACGACAAGAAAAAGATGCTCACAATCACATCACCATCGTCGACTTTTGCGTATCGCTATCAACAGATGCAAAGCTACGAGTACTCCGTAATCTCCAATTTCCAATTCAGGGGCCCCCGGCATGCCGGCAGTACCAACAGCGCACCGGCACACAATGCAACAGGGCATCGCTGTATCTGGAAGGAGCCCTTTTGCAGCGAACCAGGGGACCCGCCCTAGGACAAAAGAGGAAAGAGCTTTGCTGCGGCACGGTGAGGATGACAAAAAAAGAGTACCCTAAATAAAAGCCAATGCAAGAGACGGGCGCAGTCGAGGCAGAGATAGGCAAGTACGAGTATTATCCAATCCTTCTCAAATGGGTGGTTTGTGCTTGCGTGCTTTTTTACTCATATTCTGCTCTCGTGTCCGTGGGACGATGGCCTTGCCCGAGCAGGCAAGCAGACTATCGAGCGGATGGAAATGTACACCGTCTCGCTATTCCCAATTAGGAAGCTGCAATGCTCATTATTCTACTCCGTACTACCCGTACCCCAACCGCCTTGTTGCCTAATTACTCCGTATTCTTCTGCGGAGTGCATCCGGTATTGTCGCCTTCAAGAGCCGATGCGATAATAGTGGCCGACTTCGACCAAGAGAGTGTCCTGAGCGACGATCCTCCACAGCCATGCTCACTCACAGCCACTTGACACCTGCATCTACCCTCCGTGATCGTCACTCACACACCCATAGCTGCCATGCATGGCGGTGATCCTGTCCGGCCAGTGCCGGCAATTGCCAAGGATAAAAAGGCTTGATTTAAATGCAGAAATCCGAACCTTGAATAATTCTCTCGCGCCGTGCCGTTTCGCCGTGCCTATTAATATACTCCCATATAGTTTTCGATGTTGTTTGTTTTTCCTCTCCCTCTCCTGTCCAATGCCCATGTCGCATAAGAAAAAAGACGGCCATCGGCCACTAAGCACCCGGAAACGCTGCCGCAGCCCGGCACAGGTCACGCAGCAGCTTCGGCACACGCCCGCTCTGCAGCTCCGTAATCGTCTCGTCGATGATCGTGCGGTCTGGGATCTTTTGCTGCCGCGACTTGCGCAGCCAGTGCTCAAAGGGGCCCCGGTTGTTGTCCAGGGCGTCGCCCAGCTCGACACACCGCTCCTCCGGCTCGTGCTCCGTGTGCAGGTCAAAGTAGTGCGACATCAGCTTGCCCATGTCTTTGAGCGGCCACTTGGACGGCGCATTCGGCAGCCGGTCGGGGCCCGCGTACATGTACTTTTCCGACACACACAGCCGGCACTTCCAGAACCCCAACCGCTGCACATGGCCGCCAAACTCGTCCTCTTCCGTCTTGGCAAACAGGCTGCTGTGGTTGTGTCCTCCGCCTCCGCCGCCGTTGGTGTTGGTGGTGGTGTTGACGCTGGCAAACGTCATGTCCATGTCCGACGCATCCGGTAGCGTCGTGTCGGCATCGTAGCTGACACTGACGCCGACGCCGTTTTCCGCCGCGTTGCTGTGGCTGTGCATGCTGATCGTGTCCGGCGCGCTGACCTCGGACGTTGCGCGCGGCCGCTTGCTCGCCGCACCACCGTCGACGTTGACGCCGTTGCCGTTGCCGTTGCCGTTGCCGTTACTGCTGTGACCGTTTGCGTCGTCGTCCGCTGCCGCCACAGATAGCTTCCGCTTGCTCGACGCCGGGCGTTGTCCCGCAGGACTCGTGCTCGTCGTGCCCGGCACCGGCATCACGCGCGTCGGCGGCGGGATGCTGCGGTACAGCGGCCGCCCACCTTTCATTGCCCGATGCGCCTCCAGCGTCTCCTTGCGGTGGCGGCAGAACCGGATCTGGTGGTGCAGGTCCAGCCGGCGCAGCTGCAGCGTGCGCTCTTCCTGTGGTGTAAGGTTGTCCAGCGCCAATTGCGATTCGCAGAAATCCAAGTCGATCAGGTACGCGTCAATGTCCTCGGCCGCCTGCTTATAGCTGATCACGTCTAGGTCGACGCTTGGTGCTGCGTAGCCGTGCCCGTCATGCCGCGACCCGTCGGCGCGGCTTGTCCTATTCGCTGTGCCGTTCAGTCGCGGCCGACCCACGGGGCGCGGGCCCGTTCGCACAGGCGGCGCTGCTTCGACTGGTGGTGCAAGGACCGCGCTCTCATCGCCGGCAGCAGGAGTGTCTGCTGCTGCGACCGATGGCTCTCGGGGTTGAGGAGTTGCGCTGTTTTGCTGCTCGCCGTTGGCCGTCTCCTGCAAATGTCAGCTGAGCTCCGCGCAGAGTACAAGATTTGAATACAAGGACCAACGGAAAGCATATCAGAAAAACATACCATTGGGGCGGGAAGGCGTGCTTCTGGGTTGGTGTTGACAGTAGCGGGCGCCGACATGGGGACCGGGACAGGAGTGTAGGTTGGAACGGGCGTTGGGACTACGCTCGGCGTCGGTATTTGCACGGGCGTTTCCACTGCCGACGTCGCGGGGACGTCTTTGGAGGGTGTCGCGACGCGCATTGTGTCCTTGGGTGGTCTTCCGACTTTGCCCTTCTTGGCCGCTGCCTTCTTGGCTGGTGTCGATTCCGCCGAAGCCGGCTGGGCGCCGAGCGATGCGCCGTTCTTACGGCCCGGAGGACGGCCACGCGGAGGCATTTTGTCGGAATGCGTCGGGGTGTGGTTGCGTTGAGCGTGGAGCGTGTGCGTTTTTGTTGGTGGCAGCTGGCGTGCAAACGCGGACCAGAGCGAAAAGACGCGTTGGATGCGTAAAAGCGAGGGATGAGGCTGAACAAAATGATGCAGCTGAAAGGCTGTGGGATGCTTAGGCTCTCGTCGAGAGAGAAAAAGACAGATGACGCGTGTGGTGCTGGGCCGAGTTGGCGATGTCGAAAGGCGAGGGAGAAAAAAGGGTCGTCGTGGCGAAAAATCAGGTGTAAAAGAAACAAAAATCAGAACAAGATGAGAAAAGAAAGCAAAAAAACACAAGCGCGGCCGATAAAGCGATAGAATGCGTATTATGTAGAGCGATGTGCCGATAAGTACTCGTCGTCGGATCGTTGCTGTTTCGGGGGGCAGAGCGTATGAGTGTAAAAAAGGAGGAGAAGGCAGGACGTCGAGAAGAAAAAAAGAAGAGAATGATAGAATGAAGCCTAAAGTGGTGACGTGGTGTCGTGGTGTCGCGGTTTGGAAGGAAGGAGAGAAGGAGAAGAACGAAAGCGAAAGGAAAAAAAAAGGGAAGGAAGGGAGTGCTTAAGGAAAGGAAAGGACAAATAAAAACGGGAAGGGGTGGGAAAGAGGAAAAAGAACTAACGAATCGAAAAGAAGAAAAACCGGGCGTCAGGACGTCAAAAAGAAAAAGGAGAAAGAAAAAAAAAGAACAGAAAAAAAAAGAAAAAAGAAAACAGAAGACAGGAACGAGAAAATGGGTGGGATTCGCATTTGGCAAAGCGGGGGTCGATTAAAACAAAAGAGAATAATAATGGGAATTAGCAAATTAAAAGGCAGAAAAGGAAACAAGGGAAAACAACGAGACAACGCGACGAGTGCAAACGCAGAATCAGACACGAGAGACACGAGAGACACGAGAAACACGAGAAAGAGACACGAGAGAAGAATACCGATTGCAGAAGTGGAAAGAGAGGCGGTTGTTCTTTTTTTTAGATGGCTCTTGTCGTGAATCGTGCTACAGTTCATCCGATTAACCCATTTTACTTGCTAGTACTTTTAATGCATTTTTATGCCCGTCTGCGGTTTTCTTTTCATCCTTTTGCCTTGCTTTTACACATCACGCTCTTGATTGATACACTGGCTGCTACAAGTACGCATGTTACAACGTTTGTTTGTTCTTTGCTACGAAAAAGCAATGTGTGATGGAGATAGAGTTGATAGCATCAGAGACAGGATGAATTAAACACAGGATGAAAACCGTGGCGATCCAAGAACCAGGGTCTTGAAACTGAAAATTTAAGAAGAACGAGTAAAGCGACGCCAAAAAGAGAAAAACAAAAAGACATAAAAGACTACTTGTTTGATAGGAAATGCAAAAGTGACGAAAGAAAGACGTCAAAGAAAGGAGGGAAGAGGGAGAAAATAACCAATAAAAGAAATAAAAGAAATAAAAGAAATAAAAGAAATAAAAGAGTGGATTCAGATATTTACTGACTTATTATTGCAGCTATTTTAATCGTTAAAATGGACCTACGCGAGGGAGCCGAGATGTTGAAGAAATGATGGCAAAGTCACGGAGTACAGTGGAGTTGCTTATGCTGTGTTTGTTTATACATTTTGTTTCGACTGTCGTTTATTCGAATAAGATAGGCTTCACGATGTCTCGACAAGTACATACAGTAGTATTGAAATCATAGAGTTTAATTTCTGGTTGAATAAATAAAAATAAAATTATAGATAGTGAAATTAGAATCAGAGAAATTTCTTTGAATAAAAAGGATAAGTAAAAGTGTACTCGTAAATGAAATAAAATCCAACATCAATATCTGAGAAAATTTGCTCTGAACAAAAAGAAAGCGAAGAAAAAGAAAAAGAGCCAAGAACGAAGTAGATCATTAGAAGTTGTGAAAAAAACCAAAAGAAAAAAAAAAGTATGCCAACAACACCCGACCCTACACCTTTGTCTTGAGGGCCGGCCCGGCAAGGCAGACACGTGCCACGAGCAGGATAAACACACTGGTGGCCATGGTCAAGCCGCAAAACAGCTGCAGGCCCAGGAACTTACCGTGGTTGGCGCTGACAATGGCGCCGGCAATGGGTGCGCCGGTGAGTGCGCCAAAGCTCTGCACAGCGTATGCGGCACCCGTGCGCGCGCCAATCTGGCGAATGTCGGAGATTTGCGCAATCAGTGTCGGGCCCAGGCTGACAAAGCCGCCGGAGCTGAAGCCAAACAGCACGGCATAGGCAATGATGGCGCCGGTCGACGTGCCGGGGATCCAGAGCGCAAGCGAGATGACGGCCGACATGAGCACAATGACGAGCGTGACGTTGTAGCGGCCGAGGCGGTCGGCCACGAGCCCAGGGAGGATGCGGCCAAAGATGCTGACGGCGTTGATAATCGACAGTAGGTACGGCTGCAGCGACGGCTTCAGCCCGGCAGCCTTGGCCTGCAGCTCGATATAATTAAAGGGCAAGAACAAGCCCCAAAAGAAAAAGAAAAAGGCAACGACGGTGAGAACATAGATGGGCTCGCGAAAACCCGACAGGTACTCGGCCAGGACAAAGGGGCGGGGCTGCGGCGCGAGGCGCGAGCGCACCGTGAGGCAGGTGATGGCGAGCAGGCCCAGAATCAGAAACGCAATGCTGCGCACGGCCCAGGGAAAGCCGTCGCGGAGAATCAGCTTGTTGAGCATAATGGGCAGCACGACGCCGCCCACCGACGAGCCCGACACCATGATGCCGTAGGCGGTGGAGCGGCGCTTGAAGAACCACGACACGACAGACGCCATGCAGGCATTGAAGACGGCGGCCGAGCCAATGCTGGCGCACAGGCCCTGGGCCAGGATGAACTGGTAGTACTCGGTGGCGAGGCTGGTCATCATGAGGCCAAAGACGTAGACGACGGAGCCGACCACGAGCAGCCAGCGCGGGCCATACGCGTCAAAGATGCGACCATAAAAAATCCCGCCAAAGGTCAGGGTAAACGTCATGAGGCTCGTGATCCAGCTGATGGTGCCCTGCGAGTAGCTGGCCAGGGGGCCTCCGACATAGTAGGTCTCAAAGATGCCGATGCAGTTGATGAGGCCAAAGGTGCAGAACAGGCCGCACCAGCCGCCAAAGACGACCAGCCAGGCGGCGAAACCACCATCGGGGTAGTCATCGGGGTGTGTGCCTGCCGACGGGACGGGTGGTGGTGGTGCAGCGTTGGACGACGGGGTGTGGTCTTGTTCGGTCTTTTTTGACTCAGTCGACGATTCGGCCTCGTAGCCGCCCTTTTCGAGGTCGGCTTCGACGACGTTGTTGGGTTCGGGGTATATGTTGGCGTCGGTCTCGGAGACCTGGAATGGAATGGAGCCCTCGCGAGAGCGGCGGTGGTGCAAGACGTCGTAGGGTGCGGTGTCTTTCTTGTCGATGCTCTCGGTGCCACTATCGGCTGCTGCTGTGTTGGCCACCATTGTGGTAGCGATGTGTGACAAATCTGACAATATGTCTTTTGGATTAAGAAACGTCAAGGTTGCACTTGGCACGTATTGGTCTTTGTGGAGTAGAAGATGCAAAAGAAACTGTAAAGATGAAGAAACTGAAAAGATGAAGAAACTGAAAAGATGAAGAGAGCTACTCGAGGAAACAGAAACAGATGGGAAGGCAAGAGAGTTATATCCCCCGACCGTAGTCGGGGTTTAATTGCACACCAAAATACAGTCAGAGCCAACAGTCGCAAGTTTGCAATAAGCAGTGTTTATTCAGCCAGGGAGCGCGACGATGACAAAGCTGGCAAGGTCGGCGTAGCTGATGGCCGAGCGCCGCTTCCAGCCCTGTGCATGATCCGAGTGCTCATCCTTCCCTGCCTGCCCTAGCTCCTTGCCGTCTGTGCTCCTGCACAATCCTCTGCGCGTATCTGCCAAGTGGCCGGATTTGTCAGATATCGTTGATAGAGTGTGACGTCGCCTAGCTGTAGCTGTGGCAGATGTGCCGGCATTATGTTGCATCCAATAGCTACGGCCTGGGGCTGGCTGTCGAGTTGTTGTCTACCTGAGCTGAGTGCTTATGCTTATTTGGTCCGTCTTTATGTCTTTTCATTTATGAAATCAGCTGCTATGTGCCATACCAATTGACTACGATACTCGAGAGCCTTGAAAAGAAGAACGCAGGACGTCGTTGCTTCCCCGGACGTTGCAGTGGAGCCGCACCCAAGTGTAAGTAAAATGTAAAAACCGGCGGGGACAAGCACCGGTGTCCGTCCGTCAGTTATCAGTCTTTTTGCGTTGCACTTCCATTCTCAGCCTTGCCATTTGTCATATTACAGCTGCCATGTCATATTAATAATCCGTCGGACAGAGCATGACAAACGCTCCGGGCAGCGAATGTCCTGAATGGCGAAGCAGTCGTCGTCATAGAAAAGGGTGCATAGTAGAGACACGAAGAATACGATCAAGCTGACGTGATAACTGTAAAAGAACAAATAAAAACATTACACGACGTCGGCAGTTGATCAGTGCGGCTGCCCAAGTCATCGGGAGTCATCGGCTCTCCAATCTCCGAGCATTGATCCTTGAGGATTGGCCACCACACGTTTATCTGACAGTTGATTCGCCGTCTTTTCTTTTTCTTTTTCTTTTCCTTCCACCTTTTACAGAGTACAGCTTGATAAGACGTCAGATGCACCGAGAACATAACCGCACTCGAAACAAAACAATCAATGCTGTCTAGATTGTTTAAACATAGTAATACAAGCTGCCCACACAGCCGACAGCGTCCTATCACCGCACAAACTCTTCGAGGTTCTTTGTGCCGGTCAGCTCCACCTTGCTGTCCGCCTTGCCCGGCGCCACAGTAATGGTTGCCGCCGATGCGGCCCCTGGTGTTGTTAATGTCTTCTTTTCTGATGCTGTTGGCTTGCCACCCACTGCCTTCTCCACGGCCGCGGCCACGGCACCCGCCTCGGTGTCGGCAATCTCGTTGACGTCGTCGCGCGTCAGCACGTCCGCCACGCGCACGCCGCGGCTCGACATGAGCAGCGTCGTCGGCCCGCGCACGTGCACAAACAGCCGGTCGCCCCAGATGGTGCGCCGCAGCACCGTGCGGGCCTCGAACAGGGCGCGCATCGCATACTTGTACGCGGTCGATGCGCGGGCAGCTTGTAGATACTCGGTCGCTTTGGACGAGGACGAGGGCGAAGATGAGGTTGTCGCAGCCGCCGCAGGGGTCTGCAGGCTCAGGTTGCGCACGGCCTTGGTGGTCATCTGCGCCGTGGACGAGGCCGTCGACGACACAGCACTGGCGACGCGGTCGACGGCGGCGG
Organism: Ophiostoma montium; assembly: GCA_029299015.1. Lineage (NCBI taxonomy): Eukaryota > Fungi > Ascomycota > Sordariomycetes > Ophiostomatales > Ophiostomataceae > Ophiostoma > Ophiostoma montium. Next base: position 8,089 of record JANSMC010000085.1, on the reverse strand, counting down.
CGACGGCGCCCTTGGTCTTGGTCATGCCGGCCGACCGCAGGCGAAACGGCTGGGGCGCGTCCTTGCTGACGGCATAGGCGACGACGTGGCTCGGGTGGACGACGAGCTCTTCGCCGGCGGCGACGGTCACCGGGTAAATGTAGCCCGGGGCCGACAGCGCGAGCAGGCCGCGGCCGGTGACAAAGGAGGAACCCCAGTTGGCGACGCCGAGGCCGAGCGCGCTGCCGGCATAGGCACGCTTGGGCGTGACCGACAGAGTGTGACCGGTCCAGGCGAGCAGGGCATTGCGCTGGGCAACGACCCAGTCGGTGGTGCCGTCGAGGTGGAGCGTAAAGAGGGTCGTGTTGGCGGCCTTTGTGGCGATGAGGAGGGTGAGGGGCGTGGTGGAGGTGATGCGCTGGTAGAGGAACGGGATGCCGAGCAGGGCGCGGCGGACGGGGGCCAGCAGGGAGAGGGTTGATGTGGCCTGTTGTTGGATGTTAGAGGAGAAAAATAAAAGAAGAAGAAGAAGAAGAAGAAGAAGAAGAAGAAGAAGAAGAAGAAGAAGAAGAAGAAGAAGAAGAAAAACCTACATTCTCGACTTTGCCGGCGACAGAGACGAGCGTGCCGCGACGCGTGTAGAGGTTCTGCGATGCAGACAGCGAGACCGACAGCAGCGAGTACGGCGAGCCGAGGACGTCGAATTTGGCGTCTGTCTGTTAGTTTGTGATACTAAAACCCAAGTTTAATCATTGTTCATACCCGTCTCGGCCCGGAAGCCGGCAGAAGAGCCAAATGCGTCGGCTTGCGCAGGCGGGTACGCGGTGACGGGTGCCGAGCTAATCTGAATGTATCTGCGACCGCTTGGGCTGCTCGCGATGACACACCGCCGGCAGACGTAGCTTGCTGTCGATGCCGGTGCCATCGCCGACCGGGATGCCGTCTGCCGGAGCAGCGGCCGGCGCAAAGAGGAGCCGCGCATTGAAAAGTGTGAAGCGAGTGGAAGGCGACAAGGTCAATATAGCTGCGACAAGCTAATTGTCTGTCCGTGCGCAAATTAAATTTGCTGCAACTGCTGTCCGTCGTCGTCGTCGTCGTCGTCGTCGTCGTCGTCGTCGGCGTTCGGCGGTCGTCGGAGCTTGTGGCGTCTTTTTTCGGAATCGTGCTTTTCGCTCAATCGGCAGGATTACATAAGCAAAACTGGCACGGCGGCGCTAGGCCGAAACTGTACGGAGTACGAGTACTCGTGGAGTTGGGCACAAACTGCCCTGATGTGCTGTTGTTGCCGCCAGCAACGGCGGGACCCGCCCCTGGACACGCTTGCCGCACAGCGGGCGAACGCGCTGTCGAAGAAGGGTTCGTTCATTTGCGGGGACCCACTGGTGTGACCAACGCCCACTACGCTTCACCGCATGTCTCAGGGTTTGTTCTCAGTGCTGGGGAGGCAGGCAGGAGAGAGCACGGAGTATTTACTTTACTTCTGCATCCGCGTGTTTCTGCTCTGCTACTTCCGTACTCTTTTTCTCGCGACCCTGTCCGCCCAACGTCTTTGTGTGATACCGCCCCTCGCCCGGCCCAATTGCTTTTTTGTTCCAACAACGGCGTCTCACCCGGTTCCGAGCACATTCATTTTATTTGTTCATTGTTCATTGTTCATTGTTCATTTTTTTGCTTTTTTGCTTTTCTGCGTGTCGACGGTTCTCTGCGTTTCTGTACCCCTCGGATGGATGCAGCCTCCTTGGCATCGTGACATTCTCGACTAGCTTCACTTCCCATTGGTTTCACATTTACATTTACATTCACATTCAAATTCGAAAAACGTCGACCTCGCCTCTGCCATGTCGGTTCGCGTCGTGGCCCGGATACGGCCGCTGCTGCCCAAGGAGCACGACCGCGACATCATCGTGCGGCCAGCCAGCAGCGAAGAGGGTCAGCCGTACAACGTTGTCAAGATCCCGAGCCCCAAGAACGAGGCCGAGATCTTTTCCTTTACGTTTAACAGTGTCTATGACCAGCAGACGACGCAGGAGGAGCTGTTTAATGAAGAGGGTGAGCTGAGCTTCGCGGGCATTCTTCTCTCAGTTGCCTGCCGTCGGCATGACTAACGGAACGGAACAGTGGCACCACACATCAAGTCGCTCTTCCAGGGCCTCGACATTACGATTTTTGCCTATGGCGTGACGGGCACGGGCAAGACGCACACGATGCGCGGCGGCATGAAGCTGGCCGACCGCGGCGTGATCCCGCGGATCCTGAGCCACGTGTTCCGGCGCGGCAAGAAGCTGGCCAAGGACTCGGAGGGCCTGGTGGACGTGGACGTGGCGCTGTCGTACTATGAGATTTACAACGACAAGGTTTTTGACCTGCTGGAGCCGCCGGAGAAGCGCACGGCAACAGGGCTGCCGCTGCGCGAAAAGGACAACAAGACATACGTCGTGGGCCTGTCGGAGCGGCAGTGCGACGACCTGCGCGACTTTGAGCGGCTGTACATTGCGGCGAACCAGAACCGCGTGACGGCGTCGACGAAGCTCAACGCGCACAGCAGCCGCAGCCACGCGATTCTGCGGGTCAAGGTGACGCAGACGACGCGGTCCGAGGACGGGTCCGGGTCGGTGGTGTCGATCCGCGAGAGCACGGCGTCGGCCATTGACCTGGCCGGGTCCGAGGACAACCGGCGGACGGAGAACGGGCGCGAGCGGCTGGTGGAGTCGGCGGCGATCAACAAGAGTCTGTTCGTGCTGAGCCAATGTGTAGATGCGATTGCACGGGGCGAGCGGCGCATCCCGTACCGCGAGAGCAAGATGACGCGGATCCTGTCGCTGGGGCAGAACCAGGGCATCACGGTGATGATCCTCAACCTGTCGCCGCTGCGCAGCTACCACCTCGACACGCTGAGCAGCTTGAACGTCAGCTCGCGGGCCAAGCGCATCGAGGTGCGCGAGATTGAAAACGAGGTCGTGTTCAAGCAGATGCCGCGCATGCTGACGTCGAACACGTCCTCTTCAACAACAACAACATCTTCTGCAGGTACTGGCTTCGTCCGACAACCTCTCCGTGCGCTGTCATGCAACACGCACAATACCCAAATGGGCAACGCAGCCGCCAAGGCTGCGGCAGACAAGCCCGTCAAGGCTTTTGCAGTATATGCTGACTGTGCAGTCGTTTCCAAGCCGGCTAGCAGTAATTTTACCTCTACCACCTCCAACAACAACACCAACAACACCAACAACATCACCAACTCTCTTCCCACGCGCAGTTTGTCGGGCAACGCGCACGGTCCTATGACCGCAATGGCCAGCCTGACAGCGGCACGCATGGGCCCGCTGTCGGTCCGGCCACGTCCGTCGCTGGCGACGACCAAGATTGGCGGCGGCATCAGCAGACGGCTGACGGAGACGACCGAGGGGGGGCGGCCGTCGAAAATGGTGCCGCCGTCGGTGCACCCGTACTCGGCGTCGAATAGTTCCCTGCCCCGGCCGTCCATGGCACCGACGACGACGACCAACACCACCCCGGCCGCGGCCCCGATGTCGTCGGCGGCGACAACCAACTCACAGCTGATGCTGCTGTCGGCCGAGCAGATCGAGGCGATTGTGGAGCGCAAGGTGGCGGAAGCGCTGGCGGCACGGGCCGAAGAGGAGGACAAGAAGCTGGAGGAGCAGCGGCAGAAGCTGGCGCGTCTCGAAGCGCTGGAGCTGGCGGCGGGCAACGACAGCACCATGGCGTTTACGGCGGGCGACCTTGTGCGCAGCAACACGGGCGACCAGCAGCTGAGCGAGGCGGTGCAGAAGCGGCTGGAGGCGCTGGAGCGGCGCATCGACGACAACACGAGCTCGCGCGGCAGCGACGATCCGCGGTCCGAGGGCCTGCGGTACCTGCTGCTGGCGCGGCAGAACAAGGAGGTGGGCGACGACGCGGCCGTGCTGCGGTACTATGAGCTGGCGCTGCCGTTTTTCCCGGGGCAGGCCAAACTGATTGGCAAGATTGAGAAGCTCAAGGCGAAGATGGGCGGGGGCAGCGGAAGCGGTGGCAGCGGTGGCAGTGGTCTCAGAAAGCGGCCGAGCGTGTCGCCGATGAGGGGTTCCCGGTCGCCACGCAAGCATCTGCAGCAGCAGCAGCAGTTGTCGGTGCAAAAGCGCAAGCGTGTGGCCGGGTCGTCGGCATCGACGCTGACACCGCAGACGCCGACGTTTCGCCGGGCCATGTCGACGGGTGCGTTGAGTGCCTTTAGCGGCGGCGAGGAGGACGACGTCGACTACTTTGACGAGCTGGAGGCGTCGGTGTCGGGCAGTGTCGACGACGAGTCGGATGTCTACGCGGACTCGGCCGACGACGACGACGACGAGTCGCACCTTGCCAAGTACGCCAGTGCACCGGAGAAGCGGTCGCGGCGCGGCACGCTCGGCAGCGGACCGCGGCATTCACGTAAGACGACGACGGCGACGACGGCCACCACCTCAACGACCACCTCAACGCGGCGGGCATTGCACAGCGACGACGCCGACGACGAGTCGCTGGAGCAGAGCGACGAGCCGGACGAGACAATGAGCGCCGTGGGCAACGACACGCCCGACGACAGCGTGCACGGCGGCATCGCGACGCTGGCGCAGCTGCGTGGCGGCGGCGCGGCGGCGGGGCTATCGATGGCGATTATTTAGAATTTTGTTTTCTTTCTCTTTTCTTTCTCTTTGGCGGATTTTGTCCTGCTGCATAGTGCATGGCCTGGCGTTTTCTTGCTTTTTTGCTTTAGTGGACTTTTTGCTTATACCTGCAGCGCTGCTGCCATGCCATTTACGTTTTGCATCTACCCTCTGGGAGTCTGGCTGAAGATGTAAAAGTATATGGATTAATTAGCCATGCAGATGGATGTTATATATGTACAGATATGCTCATAAGTCGTAGACGGCCAAACCTCTGACTGAAGATATGAAGAGAAAGAAGAAAACATGCCGAAATCGTCACCGCCTACTTTGTGTAAAACTCGGCAACCCACTTCTTGATGACGGCCACCTCGTTCTCCAAGACGGCCCGCACGCCGTCGTTGACCTCGGCGTTCTTGTAGATCAGGTCGCTGCAGTGGATGCCGCCGGGAATGACGTTGACGGGCGCGGCCTCGGTCGACACCAGCGGGCCACCGGGCCGGAACGCCGACGACACCGTCGTGTCCAGCCAGGGGTCAAACTCGCCATTGGCCCAGATGAGGCGCTTGGTCTCGTGGAACCAGCCGCCCGTGTAGGCGTTGGTGTCGTCGACGGTGCGGCCAATGGCCGGCGCCGAGCCAAACGTGAAGCCGTCCTCCTCGGGGAAGTAGAGCGCACACTGCCGCTGCCAGTACTCGGCCGTGACGAGCCGCGACACAATCGTCGGCGTGCCCTCGGGGGCACCGTCCTGCCAGTAGCCAAAGGGCTCGTTGCACAGCAGCCACGTCCACTGGCGGTCAATGGGGTTGTCGACCGACGTGTCCGTGTAGATGGGGCTGTCGGCGTTGTACGTGTTGAAGCACGCCAGGTTGTCGGTGCCGTTGAACTCGGCGTAGCCGTAGCCCTCGCAGTAGCCCGGAACGTTGACGTCGCGGATCCACGCCGCATAGCCGTCCAGAGCCTTGGACAGACCGACGCCTTGCGCGCCGGGCGTGCTGCTGCTGCTGCTGCTGCTGTTGCTGCTGTTGCTGCTGGCCGACGGGAACACGCCCGGCACGGCATTCTCGACATAGTCGCAAAACTTGAAGATGCCCGCGTAGCCCGTGGAAAAGTCATGCTCCTGCCACTCCCACGGCCCGTTCTCGAGCACGGCCGCAAAGTCGGCGTCCTCGGTCACGCCGCTCAGCCCAAACTTGGCCTTGAGCGCCGCCTTGGCGTCGGCCGTGCCGTGCAGCAGCGTCTCGTCGACGTGGGCCACCACGCGCTGCACGTCGGCGCTGCAGTTCTGCGGCATGCCCTGGCGGATCGGGTCAAAGTACTGCCAAAAGTCGCTGACCGCCTGCACCACAGCGCTGCTGGCGTGGTATGCCCACATGGTGCCCGGGTCGACCGACTCGATCCACGCCGTCAGCGCGCCCGAGTACGAGCCGCCCGACAGCACCCACGGCGCGTGCGGCGCGTTCTGCAGGCCGGAGCCGTGCGGGCTGCCGGCGTCCGAGTTGTTGCGGCGCGTCGAGCTGTCGAAGCCGAGCTCGACGTTGCGTGCGAAATACGTCAGGTCGGCAATGCTGTTGGCCAGCGTCAGGTGCTGCATGTTCTTGGTCGTCAGGTTGGTGAAGGGCGAGCTCTCGCCCCAGTAGCGGTGCTCGATGATGATGACGGCACCGCCAATCGCCTGCGCAAACTGGCCCGTGACCGACCGGTTCGTCAGGTAGCCCGTGTACCCGTCGGCGGCCGACTCGCCCGGCGTCATGAGCACCACGGGCGCGCCAGGGCCCGTCCAGTACTGCGTGCTGTACCAGTAGCGCTGGTCAAACGTCGCACCGTACGGGTCCGAGTGGTTGAGCAGCTGCTTAAACGTCGCCTCGACCACGTTGCCGTTGGACGACGCGCTGACCGCCAGGTTGACGGCGTCCTGCTTCACGGCACGGCTATCAAACACGTTGTTGGTCCTGCGGATGGCGTTCCGGCGCGCCAGCTTGACGAGATCCGAGTTCTCGAGCTTGTTGATGACGAGCTCGGGCGCGTCAATCTTGGGGATCTTCATGTTGACGACGCCAATTGCGGCCGCCGTCGAGGCCGAAGCCAGCACCGCCAGAGACGAAGAGAACTTCATGGCGGGAGGGGGAAAGCGAACGTGGGGAAAGGAAAGAAAGACGAGAGATCGTGAGGTTCACGATTCAAGTCAGGCTGGATGGAGACAGACGATAGACAGTAAAGTCAATGACCGGAAAGAAAAGAAGAAAAAAAAAGGAGCGAGGCAAGGCCCCGGCCTCTTTATAAGAGACGGCCATTTGGACGGCGATATACGAAGTACGGAGTATGCTGCGGACTGGCATGCGGCAAGAGCGAGCGCTCGTACGTCGTGCATGGGGAAACTAGGCTGGATCGCCTTCTTCTTTGGGAATGAAGCTGCTCCTTTTTCCACTTGCCTCCTGCCGTTGCAAGGCATTGGCCCTGGCGGTGACCTTTCCCTTTGCAGACTGGCTATGAGCACAATACCTACGGGCACAATAGCTACGGAGTACTCGCGCACAGGCTGCGCGATACGCCCAAACGAGAAGGTGCCGCGCCTGTGCGTTGCCGTCTGCCTCTTGCCTATTTGGAGATTGAAAAGTCACACATGTGCGACTATGTCATGATTCAATCTTGAATGTCTGACATTTCGATCAACTTTTACGGCAGTTACAAAGCGTGCGTATGCATTCCAGACAACCCGCCTTGTCTTTTGAATTCCATTCCAGCCGGTTCCTGGTAGCATTCCTGAAGATCGACAGGCACTTGTAGTACGAGATAGCACCAGTAGTGCGGCTGCACTAGAGGTACTTTGTACTCGTACAGACCCGGGATAAAGGATAAAATCAGAAGGAAGGAACTGCTTCTAGCGAATAGCAAGGCTTCTTCTCGTATGCAAGCCTTTGCCCATAATACGATACACCTGCCCATTGGGGGATGATCGGCGGCGTGAAATTGACAAATTAGCGATAATACGAAGCTGATAAGCGCATTGAATTGGACGAGCTTTGCATTTCTATTTGTCGGCAGATGTGACGTCGGAGAAAGTCTGTCAGTTTGGCTTGTGAATGGGTGACTGACGGCTGTGAACACGGCTGACTAAGCACGACCAACGCTGTCTCGGAGAGGAACGATCGTACTGAGTACGGATACACGGCATCCATAAGACAAACGGCCTACCCCGTACACCTTGGCCGTCTGGCTCCGTGCCGTATCTACTTCTTCTCGGTCATGCCATGCAGGGTGGCCGGCTTGGCATCCACACTTTTTCGTATCTTTCGTCAACTAGGCGTGATTGTGCTCATCCTTCTCTGTTCTAATTGGCCCTCATCAGCTGCGGCTGACCACCCTCTTCTGTACGGAGGTACGATGGGTAAGTCCTCTCCCCCCGGTGCTGTACGTTTTTTGTGGGTACTATACGACAGGGGGGTAAGTCGTGCCCCATCTACATTGGT
>JANSMC010000084.1:0-105152 GCA_029299015.1 Ophiostoma montium | reverse complement strand
AAACTATTACACGGACTTAATAGTAGAGGCAATAGCGAGTAGAGTTTTTCCCTTTTCTAGGGCTTTTTACTACTTAAGACAAACATAGAAGGACCTTATACTGTCTATAAACGGTCGATAGGAGTACAAATAAATAAATAAATAAATAAATAGGTCTTCGATGTACCTTTTTTGCAAAGATACATCTTGCAGGAGCTCCTGGGGGTCCTCTCCCGCGATGCCCGAAGACGTGCCATTGAAGTCAGCTATCCTGCCACACGCAGTGGGCGACGGACCACAGCAGGGTGGTAGTAGAGCTGAGGTGTAAGGTAAGGTGTGAGGCATTCTGGGAGGCGGAGGCCGAAAAGGAAAGAGGAAAGGAGAATGAAAAAGAGGAAACAAACCGGCAGTGTTCCCGATATCGACTCGGGATCCCCGGTAGAGCCTCCAAGTCTCATTTTATAGTCGCGAGTCAGTCGGTCGTCACTCGTGCTAGGGCGGATGACGACTATATTCGTTGCCGGCGACGATAGACATCGTAGCAATTGTGGACTAATCTGTCCAGGCAATGACCTATTGGGAGTTGGTATTTCGGTGTTTGTAAGGCTTGGTCGTGCTCGGCCAAGCATCTGAATCTGCATGCTGTCGGAGTCTGTAGCAAACACCGGAAATCGCCCTTTGATCCGGGCTCCTTTGGCCTTCATGTGTTGCTCCGTGCTACATGTAGCGGAACAGATGACATGCCATGCCGAAGGGTTGGTCGCATACCGTGCAAGGAAGGGTGTGCGTAGCAAATTTAATGAGTCGTTTGTGACAGCCAGCGTGCCGAGCCGATTGAAACTTTGACAGCAGTACTCTGATCGAGCACCTGCTTGCTCGGTATTTTTGGTAGACTGTGCCGTAGGGTAACGGAGTGGACGTCACGAAGTTGTCGAGGCCAGATATGGTCGTCGATATAGGCATCTTGGGACAGAACGTAACCATGCGAACGTTTTGTGATATCAATGCTCAGGCACCAGCGAAGATCGGAAGAAATAGACTGTGAAAGCGAGGCCGTTGATATAACACAAGGGATTGATGATAGCCCCTAAGGTTCATCCCCGGCAGCGACGTCTGGTCTGATTCACAAAAGAGGAGAAAAGACGATTTCGTCACGTTTTTGTCCTGGCCGCAATATATAGCCGCCATTTGCGTCTGGGGGTGGGATGCTTCGAAAGTTCATCTTGCTGCGACAGCCGCACCGGGCTGGACCCAGCTGGGGATGAACCAGATGGCCGATCATATCGCAGGGACGAGCAAGATGCCCGCCACTTGGGAAGCAGGCCCTGGGAGAACCAGCCCAGCCAGTCCCGTCCCGAGCGTAGGTCCCGAGCGTAGAAGCCGCTGCGGCCGCGGGGGCTGATGAGTCTGGCCTCGGAATGAATAGCATAGGCTTGCTCTGGAGTGTAACGCACGAGTACTAGCTCGATTGCGTCTTTCTTGCGCAAACATGGAGGCGAAACTAGTATTTGAATCTTGCTCCAACTCGGCGAGAGATCAAATCCTGTCGAGTTGGTATGCCACTGTCAGTCTGGGCTTGACAACGTACCACAAGTGGCCGTGGCCCATTGGACATACGGCGAAGAACGCTGCCACATATCGCCAAAAATCGATGTCGGCGATTTCAAACAGAGTCTGTTGGTGCATGGTCGTGTTTTCATCAGCTTGAAAGAGGCAGCCGATGGTTCCTCGAAAGCGCTGTACGTAGTGGAGCGGATAAGATCAGGCTGCCGACTCAGATGATGGTGCGCTCGTGGTAGGAGTCCTTCCAAGAGCCGCAAATGTAACGCTGTCTTCAACCTTATTGAGAAACCTCCCGGGGATCTGCAAATTAGAACATGGACTGAACAGCCACTAGCATCCATGGCCCGGATATGCAGGAATGGTGAGTTGGAACTCACAGAGTAGTTGTTGGATGAACATACATCCCTTTGTGCCTCCGGAAAGTGCCTAAAGTTTGACTATAGTCGAGTTCCTCACGGAACCGGGCCAGACGGCTCGGCATAGCTCCTTGGAGCTTTTGCCTCTGTAGGCCGTCTGGAGGAATCACTCCAGGGACTCGAGATAGTCGACAGGGTCTTCACCACGAAGGCCTCCATGTACTATCCTCCGGTGGTTGGGGATGTCGGCAAAGCTCGCGTCGACAGACGCCAAGTCACTACACTGTGTTCTGGGAAGCAACAGTGCAACGTGGGAGACAAATAGCCTCGGGGGTTTCCAACTGGTGTTGTAGAGAGGCGGTGTGTGCCTGTGTTGGGTAGGATGCAAATGCGACAAATCGTGCGACCGCAAAAAACGATCTCTGTGGCCGGTGACTGTGGACATGTACCTGGGGACCATGGGCAACTACCAGACGCCATCGTCTGCGCATCACAATAGCAACGTCTGACGTCACGTGTGATGAGACAAAGACAACAAGGCAGCCGGAGTGGTAAGGGTCCCGAAGAGAGTGCATGAGTGAAGTGGAAAAAGGATGCGCTGAAGAGATGGAACAGTTGTAGAGGGAAGGGAGGAGGAGGCCTATTTATACCCGGAGAGGCTGCTGTAGAGAGTCAGATTCACATGCCAGAGGATCGCGGAAACCAGAAGACGAATAGTGAGGTTGTGATGACGAGGTGGCACGGGCGTCAGATATGACGTGAGATGGGTTCATACGTGGGTGTCCTCTGAAAGCATCGTCACTTGTTTGTCATCTGCACCGCGGCGTGGCCACCATGTTGCCTGTACCTTGCTGGCTGTGTATCACTTTGTTTACAGCTCAACAGTGTGTCATCCAGATCTGACTACGTGTTTGAGGATCAACAAGTGACAGGAGAGTGACGTTGAATTTGAGCTACAACTGCACATGATACTACAAATTTGTCATACAAACAAAACACCGATCTCACATGTCCCGCTCCATGGCAGCCACAACAAGAGGCCGCTTCTGGTCCCACTCGTCCCAGACAATCGAGTACAGCGCCATGTGCTGGCCCTGCGGCTCCGTCGGCGACCCGTTGCGCTGCCTCAGCCGGTCGGCCGCCACGCCAGGTTTTCCGGGCTGCACAATACGCTCCCACCGGCAGATGCCCTCAAGGTGAAAACCGACGCGTTCGGCCAGCTTGCGCGACGCCACGTTGTCGGCATGCGTCTTCCACTCGACACGACGCAGGCCGAGGCCGGCACAGCCGGTCCCGTCGTCGTCGCTGTCAGAGGCCATGGGGTCCATGAGCCACTGCAGCATCAGCCCCACCGCGTTGGCAGAGACGTGCGTGTGGTGGAACTCGGGAAACAGGATAATGCCGAGCTCCGTCGACGCATTCACAGGATTGGTCCCCGACAGCGTGACGAAGCCGGCGACGGGCTCCTGTCCCGGGGTGCTTGGAGCACTAAGAAGGTCGCGCACGGCGTACAAGGCCTCGGCGGGCGACGACCGAATGTACGACCAGACATTGCGGACAAAGGCGTCCTCGTCGTCGAGGGGCGGGAACGGCATGTAGGCCAGCAGGTCGGGGCGGTCTTTGAATTTCTTGACAGCGTCGCCGAGATGGAGCGCGGGCTGTACCTGTTAGCAACGGCGCGTGGGTAGATGAAATCAACTACATACGTCAAACGGTTCGAGGGCCACGCGGCTGTTGGCGAGGCGGCGCTGTTCGTAGTGGAACACATTGGGGCCAGGGCTGTCGGCGGGCGTGGCCGTGGCAATATCAGCCACCGCGATGGTGACGGCCGTGTTGAGCTTGAGAGTATTTGCGGTAACCATGGCTGCTGATTTTGTCTGTCTGTGTGACAGCTACATGCATGCCCAGGCAGCCGACCGGGAACTATATATCTACTCCACGGCTGCTATCTCCCGGCCTCGGCCAAGGTCACGGCCTCTAGAGTTGTGTTGTTGGACGTAGATGCGCGTGCTCCAACTATTGGGATTATCATTTCCAAAGCTACATCGACTGACCCAGGACATGGATGTGCCGTCACAGCCATGCATTCACCTTGGTATTGTTCTCAACTGGCGTGGTGATGCCAAGAGGCTAACCCGTGATGATACTGCACGATAGGTCTAACTACTTCCGACGATGCCAGGCCCGTAGGATTCGCGATGCCGTGATTGGTTCTCTTACCGAACAAGCAATAGGGGGAGTTCGTTTCAACCCTGTATCGTAACGGTGATATCAAAGGATGTGCTCTTCCGGCCCGGTAGACGGCGTCATTGTCAATCGAGTCGTATCAGGAGGGTATGCATATCTGTGCTTGGCACCAGGACCAAGGGGCCAGTGCGCACGGTCTCGGACGATTTAAGCGAGGGGCGTCGTGTGCCGTGCAAGACGACGAGGCACACTGCAGCTGGTTGCTATTGTTCTGGTCGTCACAATGCGTTGGTGTTGGCGATGCTACATCGACTATTGATGATCATCAGCGATAGGGGTCTTTCACAGCGTTAGAAATCAAAGTGTAAAGTTGGTGCTATGATGTTAATGAAGACAATCTAAAATGTAAAAGGAAGTCTATTTCTTTTTATGCATAAGGCAAGAGATCAAAAATCAAAACCTCGGAAACGTCGGTATGAAGCCGCCGCGGTCATTGCTCCGCCCACCCTGCCCAAAAGGAAAGCCAGACCCAAACACCGGCAGACTGACCGGCAGCCCGCCAAAGACACCTCCGCTGCCGTTTCCTCCACCCAGTCCAAAGCTGCCAAAGCTCACGTCTGGTGTGCTGGCAGCCGTCGAGCCACCAATGCTAAATGAGAAGGAAATGTTATGTTGAAAGCGGCCTCCATTGTTTCCATTGTTGTTGTCGTCGTTGTTGTCTCCCCTCCCATTCCCACCATTGCCATTGTTTCCACCACCACCGCCGCCGCCATTACTACCACTGCCGCCTCCTCCACTGTGCCTATTGCCCCAATCATTCTCGACGGGTGTCGCAGGGTTCGACAAGTAGTCGCGGTAGTATTCATAGCGGTAGTTGCTGTCGGCGGTGCTCGCAATGCGGCCAGGACGGGTGCTGTTCCTGGGACCAGAGAAAGTGTACGCGTAGGAGCTGCTGGTGGCACCGGCACTGCCCGCAGCACGACCGCGAATGTTAAGAGGAGCAACAGTGCCATCATTGTCGTTGTTTCTGTTTCCCGCGGCATTTGCTGGCCGGTTGCGCGTGGACAGCATGCGGCCGCTGCGGAAGCCGCCGTTGGCATTGGGGCGAGGGTCTGTCGAGTTCATGATGTTTGTCTTTTTTGTTTGTCTTTTTTTTTAAAACTTTTCTTGTTCTACATACTTCATCGGCATATTTGTACTCTAGTGCTGTACTCCGTGCGCATTGTCGTTGCTGCTATCATCGGGCATGGGCATTTGCCGATTCATATCTGTTTCAGGCCCCAGTGCCACAACATACGATGTCGTGCCATCCCAGAATATGATGCAGAGAACAGATCCAAATGATGTTACTAGGACTCCTTCTCCAGGACCATTCTATCGAGTGTCATATTTGAAACACAGTGGTGTGAGGTCGTTCGCGGCATACTCGTACATTATTCAGAGGAAGAACAAATCAAAATATAGTCTGAGAAAAGACAGACAAATACAATAATCGAATTAGAGAGATCAAACGGAAATGTTTCCTATATTTTTTCCCTTTTCATAAGTTCACTCCCCGTAGCTATCTTGTGACAAAGTACAGCCACTCACACCTTCCAACGCAAGATCACCCCGCAGTCGTATCTTTCTCGGCTTACTGCCGGAGGAAGGAGCGTTCCCCCCGATTTGGGAAGTGGTGAGTGTGCCTATTCTGTTTTCAAAACAAACGCCACGTAGCTATTTTTTCAGACCTTTTCCGGCTTGAACTCAGCCTTCGCTCTCATCTGCGCGTTACTTACCTTTGGGTGTTGAAAGGACGAGGACACGAGCTACGGGTACAATAGGCTATGTACGGCAACTCATGCATCTCGTATCAGTACTTTCTACTTTCGGTACATTTTTTTTCGGAGCCGCCTCTCGGCGATCATCCTTATCGTACCGCGGCCTATCAAGCTAGCACTCCCACTTGCCTATTCCGACGGGCCGCAGCATTATATGCACGGCCTCCCGGTGTGTCAGCTCCGCACAGGTGTTATTATCTGTGTGGTGTTCTTTGTTGTCCTTTTTGGTTGTCCTTTTTTGATTTTACAACCACGCCTCACTTCTCACCTCTCACATCTCATCTCTGCCCGCCATGAACGCCAACGCCAAGACGCTCGTCGCGCAGGCCGTAGCCTTGCGTGATCAGTCGTTGGCCGCCGTGCAGCCGCCCCTCGAGCTGAGTCGCCTGCCCGACCCGCTGCCCAAAAACGTCGTGCCCCTCGCCAAGGATGTGCTGACCGAGGAGGAGCTGGCCATTACGAGCCTTGATGCGCCCGAGCTGCTCAGTGCCATCCGAAGCAAGCAGTACACGTGCGTCGCCGTAACAAAGGCCTTTTTGCGGCGGGCCGCCCTGGCCCAGCACCTGGTCAACTGCATCACGGAGCTGCTGCCCGAGCGGGCGCTGGAGCGTGCGGCGTACCTCGACTCGCTCGACGAGCCCGTCGGCCCGCTGCACGGTCTGCCTGTGTCTGTGAAAGAGCATCACGGCATGACGGGCTGCACGAACCACGCGAGCTTTGTCGGGCGCATCGGTAATCCGCAGGCCGGCCCCTGTGGCGTCAACGACGTGCTCTACAACGCCGGCGCTGTCTTTTACGCGCGCACGACGCAGCCGCAGCTGATTATGCATTTGGAGACGGCGTCCAACATTTACGGCGTCACGACGAACCCGCACAACCGCGACCTGACGCCGGGCGGCAGCTCTGGCGGCGAGTCGGCGCTGATTGGGTTCCGCGGCAGTGTTTTGGTGAGCTCTATAGTCTATAGGAATGTCTGCACAATCTAACAAGGTCAGGGTATGGGCGGTGATATCGGTGGTTCCATCCGGTGCCCTGCGGCCAACTGCGGCATCTACGGCATCAAGCCGACGCCGTCGCGTCTAAGCCGAGCCGGTAGCACTGGCAGCGTCAAAGGCCAGGAGGGGTATTTTTTTTTTCTTTTTCTTAATCTTCCTTGACGTTTTCTACCATGGCGTACCTTGCCAACTAACACCAGTAGTGTCAACGTCACATACGGTCCCCTGTCGACGTCACGCACTGGCCTGGAGCTTTTCATGGAGACGTACTTTGCAGCCGAGCCGTGGATCAAGGACCAATCGCTCGTGCCCCTTCCCTGGCGGCCCGTGACGCTGCCGCCCAAGCTCAAGATTGCCGTCATGTGGTCCGACGACATTGTGCAGCCGCACCCGCCCGTCACGCGCGCCCTCAAGGAGGTGTGCGCCGCGCTGCAGCTGCACCCAGACCAGTTTGAGCTGGTCGACTGGAAGCCGAGCGGCCACGACACGTGCTGGGACATTACGCAGGCGCTGTACTACGAGGATGGTGGGCGCGCGCCGCTCAAGGAGATTGCCGACGCCGGCGAGACCGTCCTGCCGCTGACCGAGTGGCTGCTGACGGACGGTGGCAATGTCAAGTACCGCACAGTCGAGGAGATTTGGGACCTGAAGACTCGGCGCAACGCCTACCGCGATTTCTACAACAACCTGTGGCTGTCGACGGGCGACCAGGATGGCCACGTCGTCGATGCCATTCTGTGCCCGACGGGGCCCGGCGCCGCGCCGCCGCTGGGCCAGTCCAAGTACTGGTCGTACACGAGCCAGTGGAACCTGCTCGACTACCCGGCGGCCGTGTTCCCGGTGACGACGGTCGATGTGGCACGTGACTTGAAGGACACCACCTATGTGCCCAAGAACCCCAAGGACCAGTTCAACTATGACCTGTACACGCCCGAGACCTATGTCAACGCCCCCGTCGGGCTGCAGCTGGTTACGCGGCGGTGGGAGGACGAAAAGTGCCTGGCCGTGCTGAAGAAGATTGAGCAGTCCATGGGACGGCAGTAGTTTATCAAATGATACAGCGTTCTCTACAGCTGGTGTGAATTCAAACAGCGTTCTTCTACGCCCTATAGCTGCTTTAAAATGTCGTAAAACATTATACCCTGCCAGTCGAGTGCATCATTCATAAGGTTCGCCGTGGCAGCAGTAGGGGCCGATGCCCATCTGGATGCTAAACGGCGTCGGGTCCGATGCGGGCTTCCACGACGTGATGGGGTGCGTGTGCGGGTGCGGCAGGTGCAGCGAGGCCGATGCCGAAGCCGTCGCCACCCCACCCGTCTCCTTGTTGTTTCTGCGTCGCGGGTCCAGGTTCATGAGGTGCGCGAGGTTGGACGCCGTCGTGCTCACATAGGCCAGCCGCATGACGCTGCTGCCGTCAAACACCTCCCAGTCCTCGGCGGCCATGCCGTGCTCAAAGAACTGGTGCAGGCTGTCGCGGGCCATGGGCTGGGATGCGACGGCCATGTTGATGTTGTTGACGTCCCAGGCCGTGGCCTGCGTGCCGGGTGTCGACGCCGGCGATGGCGACGAGTTTGGGGACGTTTGTTTGATTTTTTCTGGTGCAGACACGGGCCGGTTTTGCAGTTTTCGCAGACGGACCGGGCGCTCCCAGGTTTTGGCGAATCTGGTGGTAAGCGTTAGTCGAACATCAAACTACACTCTCCGTATAGAGAACATACACGCAGGCATTGTCCAGCTTTCGACAGTTGCTGCACGGGCTTCTGTCGGCCGAGTCGCAGCGTACTTTACGTCGACGGCAGGTATCGCAGGACTTCATCTGTCGTCGCCGTGGTGGCGCAACAGGCAACGACATGTCTGTGGTGGTACGTGTAGATGTAGACTGAGAAGATGTCGTGTACGGGTAGAACAAGTCTTTGTGGAAGATGTAGCTGTACGAGTAGTACAAGTAAATGTAGAAAATTGACAAAGTAGATGTAGACGATGCACGTAGTGCATATGCAGAGATGTAGAAGATATCAACGATGTACGACGCCCAGTCCAGATGCAGATAAGACGAGACGATAGGATAGTTGCTAGCTCCCACAAGATGCATACGGAGTACGGCGTAGTCTATCATCACAGATCCTTGTAAGCTGCACCGCCCGCCAGCCGGTCAATCTCCATGGCCTCCTGCAGGCCCGTCGTCATAAACAACTCCTCGACACCGCCGCGACCGTACGACTCTTCGATTCCCTTGGTCTTGAGCAGGCTCAGCGTCTGCTTGACGCCGTCGAGCACCTTTTGTGAGCACACACCGGGGAAGATGATGATGCGGAACCCCAGGGCTTGGGCCTCGGCGACCGACAAGTCCGGCGACCCGGCACCGGGCACCATGTTGAAACAGACGGGCGTGTCGCCCATGGCCTCGCAGATGACCTTGCACTGCTCGCGCGTGCTGATGGCGTCGATGAAGGCGACGTCGATGCCCAATTTTTTGGCCTCTTGCAGCCGCGCGACGGCCTCGTCAAAGCCCAGCGACTGCGACGCGTCGGTGCGCCCGATGATGACAATGTCCGACTGCATTTTCTCGCGAGCGTTGATGGCCGCACGCAGCCGCGTGTACCACACCTCGCGCGGCACGACCTGCTTGCCTGCGAGGAAGCCGCAGCGTTTTTCTAGGATCTGCCGTAGTCAGCATATAGTCCGTCCAGCTAAAAAAAAAAAATTAAACACGACGACGTACCTGATCCTCAATGTGCAGAGCGGCCACGCCGGCACGGGCGTAGTTGGCCACGGTCCGCGACACCATGGTCGGACCGCCGTAGCCCGTGTCGGCGTCGGCAATGAGCGGCACCGACGTGTCCAGGTTGGCAATCATCTCGGCATTGGCCGTCATGTCGTTGAGCGTGGCCAGGCCAATGTCAGCCCAGCCCAGGCGCGACATGGAGGTGCCCGAGCCAGTCTGTCTGTCAGCTGCGTCACGGTCTGTGTCTTATTTCTCAAGAGGCGAGGGCCTACCATGTAAAGAGCATCAAACCCTTGTGCGTTGGCGAGGCGGGCCGTCAGGCCGTCGTACACGCCTGGACACACGATAATCTTGCTCTTGTCGGCGAGCATCTCTCGCAGGCGCTTGGCGCCGGTGTGCGGACCTGTCGACATGGTGTGTGTTGGGGTGGTGATATGCCGATGGACACTCGTTGTAGGCTATGGACACGTCAAACAAGCTTGGTATAAAGTGAAGATATAGGTAGCTCTTTACAGCCTACGATCGCATGCGGGCTTGACACCGGTGTTATCTTGGCGTTATCACGGAACCTGACGCCTCGGAACCCGATGACCATCCATGCCATGTCCAGCAACAAGAGGCACTAGCGCACATATCCGACAGCGGCATACGCAGCCAATTGCAGGCTGTCGATAAAGTCTTCGGCGATGTCCACGATCTGCTGCGGATGTCAGAGCTGCAGCGTAGTCGAATAAGTCTGGATGCTGAGAGGTCGCCGTTTGACGACATGTTGTTGATTGTAATTGACACGCTTGAATAATAGAAATAAAAACGTCAATCTTTTAACTTTATAGTCCAAATCGAAATAACTTGGTCATTGCACCAACATGGCCAAGGCGATGCTAAACGTTTCCATTACTCGTGCCGACGCGGGCCACGAGCTTGGCGCCGTCTTCCTGGCCCCGGTTCTGGCACTCTTGGAGCAGGTACGCGGTATCACCAGTGCGGTGGCAGATGACGACACTTCTGCACCGGTCTGTCTTCCTGCATCCGCCTCGATATACCAGGTGCTGTCGACGCTTTCCGCAGCGTTGACGACGGTGTCACGGCAGCGCGAGGCTGAGACATTCGAGTACGTGCTAGCCAAATGCATGGACACGGTGCCGTTTGGCGGCCTCGGCCTGACCAAGGAGTCCATCGCCGACGAGGGGGACCGCAGCAAGACGCTGTCGCTCATCGAAGTATGGCTCGAGGCCCTCAACTCGCAGGACCGCGTCGACAAGAGCCCCGACGCCGTGCCGGTCCGGGCTGCGGCCACAAAGCCAATGACCATGGCCGCCAAGATCATTGCCCACCACACCATTGGCGGCTGTCCCGTCGAGGGCATCAGCGCGGGGGATGTTGTTCGGGTTTCGCTCGACTGGGTCCTTGCCTCTGAGCTGACATGGACGGTACGTCACTCTATATATACGAAACAAAACAACCCCCGCTGATAGTCTAGTACATGCTGCGGACAATTCAAGAGATTGGCGCACAAAAAATCTGGCGCAACGATCGCTTCTGGCTGGCCGCCGACCACGTCGTCGACCCCAAGGTCTATGGCCAGCCCAAAGTCCAGGCCCTCATCCGCGACGTCGAAAAGGCAAACACCGACTACAAGATGACCGACTACCAGGGCCTCAACTACACCATTATGCACACCGAGTTTGTGCGCGAGCGCGCCGAACCCGGCATGCTGCTGCTGGGCGCCGACTCGCACACGTGTTCGTCGGGGGCCGTCGGCTGTCTGGCTATTGGCCTGGGCGCGGCCGACGTCGGCATGGGCTTGGTCACGGGCGAGACGTGGCTCAAAGTGCCCGACTCCATCCTCATCACGTTTGTCGGCAAGCCGGCCTTTGGCATGGGCGGCAAGGAAGTTATTTTGTATATTTTGCAGGAGCTCAAGCGCAACACTGTCGCCGCCGACCGCATCGTCGAGTTTGCCGGCCCCGGGCTCGACCATTTGTCGTGCGACGCGCGCTTTGCCATTGCCAACATGTGTGCCGAGCTCGGCGCCGTCACGGGCATCTTTGCCGCCGACGCCGTGACGCTTGGCTATGTGTCGAGGCGCCGCCAACGGACGCACCGTTCGCACTCGCTCTACTTCGCCGCCGACCCGGACGCCGTCTACGCCGGCCACTACACCATTGATCTTTCGCGCGTGGAGTCCACCATTGCCGTCTACCCGTCGCCCGACCACGTCGTGCCCGTGTCGGCAAAAGCCGGAATGCACCTCGACGGCGTTTTTATTGGTGCCTGCACCACCACCGAGGAGGACCTGGTGCTGGCCGCGCTCGTGCTGCAGGCCGGGCTCCGACGAAATCTGCCCATGGTGGCCCGCGGCCGCAGGCACGTCGCGCCCGGGTCCCTGCCCATTGTCGAGAAGCTGCGGTCGCTCGGCCTGCTGGCTGTCTACGAGGCCGCCGGGTTCACGCAAAGCCCACCCGGTTGCAGCTTCTGTGTCGGCATGGGCTCCGACAAGGCCGGCGAGGGCGAGACGTGGCTGAGCTCGCAGAACCGCAACTTCCGCAACCGCATGGGCAAGGGCGCGCTCGGCAGCATCACGTCGGCCATTGTGGTCGCGGCGTCGAGCTTTAGTATGACCGTGACCGACCCGGCCCCCTTGCTGGCCGACATTGACCTGGCGCTGTACCGCCAGTACAAGGGTGTTGTCGAGGACGAGGACAATGTGCCGCGGAAGAAGCCGGTGGACTACGTAGAGCCGCACGTCGGGCCGACCAAGCAGGTCTCGACGAAGCGGCTCGAGGCACAGGCACAGGCCCAGGGACAGGCGCCGCTGGAGAATATCAAGAGCAGAGTCGTTGTTCTTGGTGACTTTATCGACACGGATGCTGTGAGTCTCATTTTCTCCTGGTTATTTTATAGTACAAACTAACACATCACCACAGATCGCCCCATCCGAGTTTCTCGTCGGCCCCGTTCCCGACGACGAGCTGGGCACGCACTGCCTGCAGTACACCCATCCCGACTTCCGCGACAAGGTCAAGAACGGCCAGCGAGTCGTCGTGGCCGGCAAGGCCTTTGGCTGCGGCTCGTCGCGCCAGCATGCCGTGGGCTGTCTCGTTGGTGCGCACTCTTTCTTACTCTAAGTGATGATCACGTCTAATGGCTGATTGATAGGCGCCGGCGTGCAAGCGGTCATTGCTCGCTCCTTCTCCTTCATCTACGGCCGCAACCAGCCGACGCTCGGCCTCCTCGGCTTCACCATGGACGACGACGCCTTTTATGCCGCCGCCGCAGAGAATGCCGACATTGCGATTGACATTCCACAGCGGACGATCCGCGTCGCTGGCCAAGAGTTCCGCTTTGCCCTGACCGACATGGAGTACCAGCTGACGGCCAACCGCGGCATGATTGAGGCGTACAAGAAGTTTGGCAACGCCATCTGGGAGCAGCTGACGTTCAAGGACGCCGAGGCAACCGTGAGTCCGATTGATATGGGGCCAGTTCCAGACACAAGGCTGCAGTGGTGATGGTCTGTCGAAGATTTTGAGTTTTTCACGATAATCTGAGAGAAATATAGTCGATTTGTGTAAAGAATCGTAGCATTGCGTATTGCAAGGCATCGAGTGACTCTATCTTGTGGGCGCTTATACGTTATCATGTGAGGATAATCATTGTATAAAACTACTTTGATTTTATGCTATTTGTTAAACTACAATTTGATTATTTTAGATTTTCTTTATTTATTTCTAATTTCTTTATTATTTCAACCTTTGTTACACCGACTCCGTGTTATTTATCTATTCTTCATCCCTACAGCTTACAACACTCCGTCTCCTTGTACAGCACACTCTTGTTGTCCGCCTGCCTGCTCGGCGCCACGTCAATGGCCGGGTTCCGCGTAAAGAAATTGACCGGCTTGAGCGACACCATCATCTTCTCCACCGGCATGACCGGCCACTCCTCGACGCGCGGGTTGTGCGTCGTGCCAAACGTGTGCCACAGCACAATGTCCGCGTTGCGCACGCTCTCGTGCCGGCTCTGGAGCATGGTGGCGATGCCGTCCTCGCTGCGCGTCGACTGCATCGTGTGCGTGCCCGCGGCGTACAGCTCCTTGTCGTGGTAGCGCGTGACCCAGACGGCGTGGGCGCCAAACCCGGACCGCCGCGCGTGGAACGAGTCTGGGTGCGCCAGCAGCATCTGCGAATAGTGCGGCACCAGCTTGTAGCCGACGGGCGTGCCCGTGACGGGGTTGAGCACGTTTTCGTTGACCATTTTGAAGACGCGCGCCTTGGTGACGTCGGTGTCGAGCGGTGTCTCGTGCTCGACGTACGACTGCGTCGTGACGTAGCCGACGCCGGCCGGGTTGTCGTTGTTGTCCGGGGACGGGTACGGCATGGCGTGCGACTCCTCGACGAGCAATGAATTGCAGTGGCCGTCGACGGCCGGGTCGATGCGCAGACTAAAAAGATGCTGGTGAAAGGGGGCCAGGACGCCCGGCGCGACGACGGTGCCAAAGGGCACGGCATCACCGACATCAATCGGGGCCGTGCTGACAATGCCCGTGGCGCGGACCTCGTAGCTGATCTCGGCGGCCTGGTTGAAGTGGAAAGCAAAAATGTACTCGTAGTTGTTGACGGTGATGACCGTCTGCAGCACGAGGATGCGCGACCGCGTGACGACGGCGTTGTCGGTGCGGAAGTTGGTGTGCTTCCACAGGATGCCGTCGTCCTGCTCGTGGCAGCACACGACATTGGCCAGCTTGAGCGGCTCGCCGGCGAGCGTGTGGTGGTAGGCGTCAAAGTACTTGATGGTGCCCAGACAGTCGCAGCCGAGCTGCAGGTTGTTGGCGTTGACGCCGGCACCATTGTTGCCGAGGTCAAAGGCGGCCTTGCGCGGGTAGGGGGTGCGGCTGTCGCCATAGGGCACAAACATTTCCGACAGCGACAGCCGGTAGAATACGTCGCGGCCATCGTACGACACGTCGTGAATGGTCAGGCCCTCGCGCTGTCTGGTCAGTCCGAACGGTCTATATCAAAGAAGGACAAAGAGCTTACATAGTTAAATCCAACGCGCAGCCGCCACTTTTCCCAGTGGATTAGGTTGCCCTGGATCTGAAAGGACGGCCCGCGCGGCTGCACCACCTGGTAGGGCATCGTGGACGTGCGCCGGTCCGGCTGCAGGTCCGGGTGGTACTCGCTCGACGAATGGATCTTGCGGCGGTCGTATTTTTTGGCCGTGCCCGCCGTCCACTCGGTCATGCGGTCGCCCGCGCCCGACGGCAGCGTAAACACCTTTGTCACCTGGTACTCGCTGCTCATCTGCGCGCAAATGTCGAGCGGGTAGGCAAAGTGGTTGGACTCTTTGTGGCTGGACAGCCGCATATGCAAGTAGCACTGGCGTGTTAGGCACATTAATAGTAAGTCTTTATAGAACATACCATGATGATGCGTTGCGTCATGTCCTCCATGCCGTCTGGTGCATAGGTCCACGGCTCCACGACAATGACCGCTTCCTCGGGCAGGTCGAGCTGCTTGATGGCGGCCTGGATGCGCGCATCGGCCAGACAGGCCGCCTCGCTCCTTTTGCCCTCCTCGGCGTCCGTGTACGAGTGCTTGCCCGGCAGCGCCTGCTGGTCCGACAGCTCCCTGGTGGCAATGTCGACCTCGAGCTGGTGGAACTGGTGGCGGTCGTCCAGGTAGTACTGGCACATGGCCTTGCGTGGCACGTGCGGCCGCGGCTGCTGGTTGGCATGCTCGGCCGCGAGGTAGGGCACCAGGACGGCCTTGGGTGGCTCGGCCAGCGTGATGACGCGGAAGATGACATTGTGCGTGGGAAAGGCGGCCCGGATGGTCTCTGCCACCTAGGACAGTTATTTGTTAGCGTTTGTTGACTATACAGCAATGCGGCAAGGGGGGGTACCAACCGAAGCAATCTCGGCAGCGGAGAGGGGGTCGAGAGGGTGAGGTGTGGCCATGTTGGATGTCTGTCTGATAAGCAGCTTGGTGAACTATGGCTGCAGGATGGTATCTATCTTGGGCACAAACTGTCCGTCTTTATAGTATGTATGCAGTGAAAAGAAATGCTGAGTTGTGTGCCTGGTTGTGATGTCGCTGCATGTGGCTCCGATTGGCTGTCGGTTCCGGACATCAGCTATCTGCAACGGCAGCTGTCGCTGTCCCTATCACAATCGTCGGATCCGACGACATGCAGCTGCCGTGCTGGCACATTTGATATCAAAGCCTAGCCGGTTCTGGTGCGATAGGGTAGCTGCTGCATCTTATCTAGCGAGTGCATCTCACCAACACTGTTATGAATAGGTGCATTATGAGACTGAGATTCTTGTGAGGCTAACACGGCAACTGTTCAGCCATGCAGGTTTGAGATAGCCGCATGGCTGGAGGATAAGCAGGCAGAGAACCAACAACCTTATAAAGCCGGATAAGATGCTTTATTGATTGATGATACGGGAAAAGACTTGCTCAGATTTCGAAACGCGTAGGAGCTATCGCATACTTGTATATAAGCTCTCCGACGCATCAAAGCGAAGATACACATGCCATACTTGCCCAACATAGGCATTATATTGTGTACTTTCTTCTGAATATACTGTTGTCTTGACTGCCATGGCGTCCAAAGTAGCCATGATAAAGGGCTCCCTTCGCATCAACTCGCCCTACTTTCAGAATTTCATCATGGGATGGTGAGTCCAAAACCCTGCTAGGGCCAAGATTGCCGCTGACCACCAGCATGATGTTTTGCCTGCCCGGCATCTACGGTGCCATCACCGGCCTCGGCGCCGGCGGCGGCAAGTCCTCGTCCCAGGTCACGTCGTCCGACGCCAACTCCATCCTGTACGGCATGTTTACGCTGTTTGGCTGGCTCGGCGGCTCCATCCTCAACGTGCTGGGCCCCCGCGCCACCGTCATGTTTGGCGCCCTCGGCTACCCGCTGTACGTCGGTGGCCTCTGGTACTATGACCGCACGGCGCACAACTGGTTTGTGCTGTGGGCGGGCGCCATGCTGGGCATCACGGCGGGCTGCCTGTGGACGGCGTGCGGCTACGTGGCCTATGCCTATGCGCAGGAGCACGAAAAGGGTACTTTCATCGTCGTGCAGTACATGCTGCACTCGCTGGGGTCGGCCGTGGCGGCGGCGATTGCGCTCGGCGTCAACATCCACGAGACCAAGACGCAGGGCGTGGCCACGGGCGTGTACATTGCCTTTATTGTCATCATGTCTTCTTCGATTGTTCTTGGCGGCCTGTTTGTCGTGCACCCGCGGCGCGTCGTGCGCAACGACGGCACGCACATTGCCATTTTCAAAAAGCAGGATGTGCGCGTCGAACTTCAAGAAATGGTCCGCGTGTTTGTCGACCCGCGCATCCTGCTGCTGACGCCGGCCATTTTTATTGGCGAGTTTGCCGTTGCGATAGTCAGCAGTGTCAACGGTGGGTTTCCCCTTTTGCGTTTCTCGTTTGTCGTCGACTAACTTCCAGGCTTCTATTTCAACCTCCGCACGCGCTGCCTCAACAGCTTCATCTACCAAATCATCCAGATCGTCGCCCCCTTTCTCCTCTCGTTCATCCTCGACAGCAAGTACATCAAACGGCGACGCATGCGCGGCTTCGTGGGCATCGCCGTCATCGGCGCCGTGACCCTCGGCACGTGTGCCGGCATGGCTGCCTTTCTCCAGGAGGAGGGCATCAACCAAAAGACGAGCAAGGCGCGCGGGCTCGACTGGACCAGCCCCAACTACTACAAGTACACGGTCGTGTACTTCTTCTTTGCCATCCTGTACAGCTGCCTGCAGATTGTCATTGAGTGGATTCTGGCGTCCCTGACCAACGACCCGGCGACGCTGGCACGGTACTCGGGGCATTTCAAGGGCACGGGCAGTCTGGGCATCTGCGTGGCGTTTATCCTGGACTCGCAAAAGGTGCCCTATATCTGGCAGCTCACAGTGCAGTTTGTGTAAGTGCAGGCACCTTACTTTTATAAACACGGCTAACAGACAGACTCTACGCGATTGGCCTGGCTGGCATGACGGCGACGGTCTGGATCTACGTCAAGGACACCAACTACTTTACCGAGGAGCTGGTGATTGTCCCGCACAAGGTGGAAGAAGAGGCCAAGATGGAGGGACTGGTCTCGTCGGACCAGATCACGCACGAGCTGCAAAAGGAAAAGGAGGCGGAAGACTTGGCGACGGCGACATAGGTCGGGTAAGAGTACTTTTGTTATTATAATCGCCGGTAACACCTTTCAACTGTAGTTCCCACCAGAGGTTGTATTATCACTCGTATAGTTCCTACCAAAGACTGTTGACTATATTTAACCGCTGCACAGGAACAATGCTTCTCGTATCAAGTATGTTACCTGCCTCTTCTTTCCAAGATGAACACGACCTTTGATTACTCGAAAACGAATACCTGCCTCTTCCTGCCAAGATGAGCATGAGCTTGGATTAACCCACTGCAACCGCATGTTTCAATGCTGTAGATCAACTGGTGGGGTCCTACGAGTACTCGTACACTGTCTCGGTAGGGACAGATAAAGCTAGAGCGGCACATGACTCTCCAAGTTAGTTGCATAAAGCATGGACGACGTCACTTGCACAACGAGTGGACGCACAAACAACGCAGGCTAACCTTTTGGTACTCCGACCACGGAGCCGTAGAGTACGACACGAGACGCTCCCAAACACTTGCCCACGGTCACATTTCCCGGAGCAGCTCTGCGACATCTTGCTCACTCGCTTGCTCGCCCAGTCTCGTGCACTCTTCTGTCACACATTGGATGCGTTGTAAACATGCTCATTCATGCCCCCCTCGATGATGCAACTCTGGTACCCCATAGAAGCTAGATACCAGATAAGATGCACCGATCGCCACCACTTGACTGGCCAGGCACTAACTGCTCGTCACCCCACCCACCTCCCCCCCGTTCTCCGTCCCTCGTTCGTTCGCCCCTCCAGGGCAGGTGAAGTGGGTGGCGGTTACAGTGACCACGGGTCCTCGGTACTAGTACTCTAGTCGCTCTAGTACGGAGTCGACACGACTCTCTCCCGCCTGCCGCATAAAGAACTCGTACTGAGTAGTGCATCTCCCTGGTTGGTGCACAAATGGCTCGGCTGCGACGTTGAGCGTGTATAAGTAGCCCCTCCCCCTCTTCTTTCCAGGACTCTTTCGATTGTCTTTTCGGTATCGTCCTCCAACAAACAATCGACTCTACCACTACCATTTAAATCAACCACCAAACTCAACAACCGTTGCCCACCATTCCCGCTCACGCGAGTTAATTTTTTACCCCCCCAAACAAACGTCAAAATGAAGGGCGAGTGCGGCTGCTCCTCCACCACCACCTGCAACTGCGGCTCCAGCTGTAAGTCTATCTCCATCAAGACAGTTTTCTTGGTCGTCTTTTCATTCTAACCATCCAGGCACTTGCGCCAGCTGCGGCAAATAATTCAACATGTCTTTCGCATGTTGATGCATCCCTCTGCCGGCCTCTATCATAATAGCAGTCGGTACGGATTGTGCTGTTCGCTTTTCTTCGTCGTGTCATGTTACATAGGACTAAATTGAACTTGCTATCGACTGATTTGATAAAAGTGAATGCCTAGACCATCCACACCCGCATCGACCCGTCGCACACGTCCACGGCAAACCGCAGCCCCCCATACTCGACCGTCCGCTCCTGCACGTGCCGCAGCCCCGCAAACTCCTTGGCCCGCGCCTGCAGCACCATCTCGGGCGGCGGCGTGTCGGGCGGCGTCATGGCGGCCTCGGGCGCGGGCGAGCGGCGCTGGCTCAGTGCGCGGCTGAGGTCGCTGCAGGTGGTGCTGCGGGCGGTGGACGACAGCGCCGTGGGTGTTGGTGATGCGATCGCCGCCGCCGCCGCCGTCCGGCCAATAGAATGCAGACAGTAGGCCCGGTCGATGCAGGCCAGCGGCTCGGCCACAATGGGGCACCATAGATTTCGGGGTGTACGGTGTCCCGGGCAGGGCGAGGCACCTCGTGACGGAACCTGTGACACAGCCTGTGACAGAGCCGGCGACGGAAAGCGGGACGGCGTCCGACAGCCGTTGACAATGGGTCGTTGCTTCGTATCCAACACTGCAGCCAGCTCGGCCTTAAACCGTGCAACCGAGATGGCGTGCTGGGCCGGGGCCAGCGTATAGTCGGGTGTGGCCACGGTCAATTGTTTCTTCTTGGTCTTGTCCAGGACCAGCCGGGGCTTCTTTTTTGGTGGCTGTGCAGAGCTGCTGTCGTCGGCCTTGCGTTTTGCCGCTCGTGGAGGCTGGACCCGTGTCGGGGGTGTACTCGTACGAGGAGTAGTACTGTGCTGCTTCTGCTTCCGCTCTGCCTTGGCAGCAGCGGCCAGCCTCTCTTGCTCGGCGATAAGCCATGCCACGGCGCGCTGCCGGAAATCGTGGCCGCAGTAGACCTGGCCGCGGGCGATGATGGGCTTGCTGTCCGGCAGCCGGCCCGTGACCATGGGGGTGAGCACGCGGCTGGGGTCAAAGGGGTGAGTAGTGATGTGCATGTTGTCTGTTGAACAGTGGTAGTCAATAAACAGTAGATTGTCTGAAGAAATAAGAATGAGCTTGTGAGTGCTGGACGAGCATACTGTATTTAATACTGGGCGAGCATCATGTATTTCAGCAGCAGAAGTATGATAAAGCCAGCAATAACCAAAATGATTCTTATTATAGCAATGATTGCGGACGGCAAACTGAAACTATCCAAGAAATAAAACAACAAGAGAAAAAGAAAAAGAAAAAGAAACGTCGACGACGATCGTATTCAGTCTTTGTCGTCCGATGCGATACGAACTTCGGGCTGGTTGCAGCGCCACGGCTGAACAAAGGGTGGGAAGCAGATGAAAGAAAAATGGCAATTCAAAGCAATACAAAAGAGATACAAGAGTATAGCCACCATGCATGTTTCAGCGTGTGATTAGATAGGAATAGTCCAAAATCCGAAAAAAAAAGGGTTTACTTCTCCTTATCGTCTTTGCTCTCGCGACGGCCTCGCTTGCTGTCGCGCGAGGTCGTAGACGACCCCGACCCCGACGACGCTGCCGATGCCGACGCCGACGCTGGCGAGTCTCGGCGTTGGCGCCGCTCGCGCACGGCCTCTTCGGCCACGGCCTCCTTGGAGTCGGTCCAGTAGACGGGCGTCGTAACCCAGTCGCCGCGCGACGGGTGCAGCACGACCACCGTGGGCTCGCGGCCCTCGTGGTCGACGGCGTCGGGCCCGCGGCGCCAGCGCACAATGCGGCGGATGCGGCCGCGCGTGCCAATCGTGGAGGTCGATGCCGTGTCGTCAAAGTCGCGGTCGCGGTCGCGGTCACGATCTCTGTCTCGCTCCCGCTCCCGCTCCCGCTCCCGTTCCCTCTCCCGCCGCGTGCTGTTGCTGGGCGCTCGCTGCACCTCGGGCGCCTCGACCTCAATGTTGCAGAGGTAGGCCGCGCGCGTGTGCAGCCAGCACATCATGGCCGGCAGCGTCGCGTTGACAATGTTGGCCATGACGCCCGGTTGGATCTCCAGGTCCTCGGGCGGCACCATCAGCGCGCTGCACAGACCGGGCGTCAGGGTCGAGTGGTCGACGCTCGGGCTGTAGCCCAGGCACGGCAGCGGCGCGTCCGACGGCATCGACGGCCAGCGCGGGCGCGTGCGGTTTTCGTTGCTGTTGTTGTTGTTGTTCTTATCACTGCCACCCCGGCGCTCCCGCGTGTCGGCCTCAATCTGCAGCACGGTGCGCCGCGACCGCGGCATCGCGTCGACCGTGCTGCGCAGCAGCTCCTTGGGCACGCCCGTCATGGCCGACACGGGCACAATGCGCCGCGGCCAGCCGTCAAAGCCCATCATCCCGGCCATACCCGCGCTGCTGCCGCCACCACCGCCACCACCACCACCGATCGTCGACCCCGACGACATTGACGACGACGACGCCATGTCCAGGCGGTACAGCGTAATGGAGCCATACTTGCCCGACGAGTAGGTCAGACACGCCATCATGGGCGCCGTGGCCACAACCCCCGTAAACTTGGCCATGCCCAGCAGCTGCCGCTCCATGGCCTCCAGCACCAGCTCGTCCGGCATGCCGCTGCGGCCCATGGATTTGCCCAGGCTGCCTGCACCACCGGCTGTGCCAAGACTGCCAAAGACGCCACCGCCGGCTCCGCTGCCACCACCACCGCCACCACTACCAGCCCCGTTGAAACTACCCCCTGCACTCGGCACCATGATGACGCGCGCCGACGCACGGAAATACGCCCGGTAGTCCTTGGGCTTGAGCACGCGCAGCAGCTCGGCCAGCAGACCCTTTGTCGACAGCCGCGCCTTTTTCTTCTTCTTGCGGCTGCTGCTGCCGCTGCTGCTGGTGGCCGCCGGCGCGTCCGGGTCGATGCCCAGCGACGCCAGCAGCGTGACACTGATGATTTGCGTCAGGGCCAGAAACGACTTGCGCCGGTCGTCGACGTTGGCCGTGTGCTTGCTCAGCGCGTAAGGGCGGAAGCCTCCCCATTTCATCAGGGCCGTCGGACCGCCATTTCCCCCGACAACGCTGCCACTGCTGCCCTTGCGGCTGTGCTCGGCAAAACTGCTGCGGTGGCCTGCGCTGCTGCGCCTGCGAGCCCCGCCCATGCCCGGCCCGCCCATCATCCCTTCGCCCGTCGCCGTGTTGATCACGCTCGGCCGACGGCTGCCGCCGCCGCCGCCGCCACCAAAATTGGGCAGGTCGTTGCCGTCGACGCTAAACACGCCAAACTGGTTTTCGTCGTCCAGCAGGTCGTCGTCGTCGTCGCCCGACGCCGTGTGCGAGTCGTCCAGGTCCGAGTCCTCCGACGACAGCTCCTCGGCCGTCGTGTCGTCGTGCATGCTGCTGCTCTCCTCGGTGCTGGTGGTGAGGTCTTCCGAGTCGTCCTCGCCCGTACGTTTGCTGTTCCTTTTCTTGTCCGCCAACGCCTTGGCCTGCTTCTGGCTGTCGGCCACCGTCGCCAAACTCTCCAAAAGGGTCGCCGCGCTCTGCGTCATGTACCGCGCATCCTGGTCCAACTTGATAAACAAATCGGTGGCATGGTCCATGGCCTGCTGGTTCTGCAGCACCGGCAGCAGATACTCGCGCAGCCGCCGCGGGTACCCCTTTGTGGCCTGCCGCATGCGCTGCCGCGACACGTCCCGGTCCCGCTTGCGCTCCACCTCCTCGCGGTCGCGCTCGCGGTCCCGCACGCGCTCCTCTCGTTCTCGTTCGCGTTCGCGGTCCTCGCGCTCCCGCTCCCGCTCCTCCCTCTCCCGCTCCCGCCGGTCCCGCTCCATGTCCCGATGCCGATGCGGCGGCGACTCGTGTGCATACCGCGGCGACTCGGCCAGGTCCCGCTCGCGCCGGCCATACGAACCGCCACCACTTCCCAAACTACCACCGCTGGGCATACCGGCCGTCCGCGGCGTCCGCGGCGACGACGAGTGCTTCCAGTCCAAATCTTCCACGTCGTCGTCCTCTTCTTCTTCATCCTCTTCATCGACTTCATCCTCATCCTCATCGTCGTCGCCATTGTAACTGCGTCGTGTATATCGTCGGAGGTCGTCGTAGCCCGGGTCGTAGTCGCGGCGACGCTCCCGGATGGGGATGCCGCCGCCGCCGCCGCCGCCGCGGTCTTCATAGCTGCCACCACCACCACTACCGTTGGACGGCCACGTGCGCTGGCGGCTGTACTCGTACACGGGCGAGTCGGGCGGCGAGTACGAGCTGCCGCCGCCGCCGCCGCCGGGCACGCGGGCGGCACGCTGCGAGCGCTGGTAGAGCTTGGCGTATTCGGTGGCGGAGTCGACGGCGTTGAGTTCGCGGTCCCGATCACGGCGGGGGTAATACTGGGACATGTTGGTTGCTGGATAAGAATGAGAATGGAAATGAAGAACGAAAGGATAGGAAGAATAGGAAGAAGAAAAGAGTGAGAATCAAAGAGAGAATCAAAGAGAGAATCAAAGAGAGATTAAAAAAGAGTTAACAAGTAAGAATCAAGAATGACTGGTCAAACAGGATCAAACAACCACAACCGGAGACAATGGTGAGAGACGGCAGACCAGCAGATGGCTCAGCATGACCGATTGGGAGATACGAGTACTCGTACAATCCTGTTCAATGCCGGGGTTACGAGTAATATTTACACGCACGCTCGCGGATCGGATGGTGCTGCTGCTGCTGCTGCTGCTGTTTCTGGTGCTCCTGCTGCTGCTTCTGCTGCTGCTCGCTCGCTCTCACAGGCCCACGTCTCCTGCATCGATCGTGGCCATAAGAAGGAGGGGAGAGGGGCCCATACTCCGTACAAAGTACTCCGTAGGTTGTGCACAGGTATGCAAAGTGGAATTATGTGCAAGAAAAAAATGTACGAGTAACATCCCACTGCATGCCCCCCCTCTGCATTCTGCATCTCCAAAAAGAAGAGACGCCGTGCGCCCGTTTTCCTGATCCTTCAGCCGACTTTTGCCTTTTGCCATTTACGAGTAGTCTCTCTTTTCTCTCTTTGGTCCGCCATGCACGGCGATGGAGACAGATGAGCAATGAGCCTAAGCAGACAAGCAGGAGGAGAATAGTCGAGAATCGCAAGCCCCATCGTCAACCAATGTTGACGAGTGAGACCACGGGATTGGCAGAAGCGAGTAGGGCGCGTGGTCCTGTAGCGTCTTGCTAGCCGGGTGTAGCTACTCGTAGGCGTCGTTTTTTTTCTTTTCTTTTTGTTATTTCGTTTTCCTTTCTTTTTCTTTCATCTATTCGCACAGTCCTCTAAAATCAAACGGCTGCCAGCGACGCGGGCCGCCGCCAGATACGATTGCCACGTCAGAATAGCACGTTGGGCTCGAGCTGAGCTCATTGCCTGCCCATTGCCCTAGTCGTATGTACAGTACTCAGTACGATAGTCGCCTGCTCGCCCGTGGCTCCAGCGTCGTCATTGTCACGCTCGTCACGTTCGACTTGCGCATGCAACCGTGCACTGACCACGGCGGCTGTGGAAAAAGGATCTCAAAAGAAAAGGAAAGGTGAAAAGAGAAAAGAGAAAAGAGAAAAGAGCAAAGTAGCCGCCGTAGCCTGTGTGTACGAGTTGAGTACAGTGTCTTTTTCAGACCCTGTCCCCTTCAACTCCGCTGCTCCACTCCCCGGTTAGACCCTGGTCCTATCGCTCGTACGGATAGGCTGTCGCCGCCGAGCTGCCGTCATGATTGTGGGTGGAGGATTTGTCGGATGTGGGGTGATGAGAGGTCGATCAGCGGGCAGAGCTGCGCGTACGAGTAGTATCGTAGACGAGGGCGACTCTACGACTCTATCTCGGGCAGACATACGCTTCAGGCAAAGGAGAGAGATAGCATGCCACGTACACCGTCGCAGTGAGCAGCGTGAGCGTGGGATGTCGAGTGCTCTGCTGATGCTCCGATTCTACGCACTCGTATCCCTACGGAGTATCACTTCTCCGCCCGTTTGACTAGAGTTCCAGCTGCTATGGGTCGACGTTGGCGATCCCCCTCCTCCTCCCCCTCTTTCTCCCACCTCCCACATCTCCCACAATCTCTCCCACATCTTGCTTTCCCTCTTCTCTTTCTACGCAGTACCTCTCCCACCCCCGTGATACCGTACTCGTACTTCCATATTGCTTGCGCGTGGCGCGCCATGACAGGTGCAAGATGGCAAACCGGCAGCCAATCGCCCGGGCGCGATCAGAGGCGGTTGCTCTGATCTCCGATGTCTCATGGTTGATGTCTTGATGTCTTATGCTCACTTGCCGGGCTCACTTGCTGAGCTCACTTGACTGGTAGTCTGACGGATGGTTTGCCTGCTTGCAGAGGGGCCCAGGAGGTGAATAGACAAGCTGTCACCTTCATTATGTTTGCATGCCACCCGCATGGCCGCCTCGTCAGGTAGACGGCCCACGTATGCATGGGCGGCACGGCAGATGCTCCATCGACGAGGCTCTGGGTGAGACGCCTCCAACGGCATCGCTTTCAGCAGCCTAAGCTGGCCGTTTACGCGTACGTCTGTCCAGCACGCGCACTGAACTGCCGTACAGCAGCACTGTCATGTGCCTAGCATTCGATCTTGATGTAGTCGTTGATATACAGCACTGTCCGCTGAGGATGGGTTCCAAGTCCTTCTGTCATGTTCGAGGCACTGGGTAAAGTCGGGAAAGAACAAGACGACTGGCTTGGGCGGTGGCCGTTGAATACTCGTAGACACTGGTGCCGGTAGAAAGGCATGCCAGTTACTTGCGGTAATGAGAGAGACCTCGTGATCGTCGGCTTCGGCTGTCGGCTGGCCACCACCGTTCAGCCGTCTGCAGTGTAAACAAGGCAGCCGCTGTCTACCGAGGATATACGAGTACACCGGCTGACGATCAGACAAGAATCTTGCGAGAGAGAGAGACAGAAAAACGAAGAAAGATGTAGAAAGCAAGAAAGACGAAAAACATCATACTGTCCGAGTACGCTGCCGATCCGTCACACAACGACAAGGTCATGGCGCCTTTTTTCTTCAGCTGAGCAACCAGAAGAAGCCAGATGGGGACATGGCTGGGATGGAACTTGTCTGTTTTGTGTTGGGCAAGGCATCACACGGCATGGTGGCAAATACGAGAGACGATGGCGATGCGACGGAGGGATGGCGATACAGCGGCGATTTTGACAACGACTGGCAAAAGACGCCGAAACGAGACAGGACGGAGAACGGCGAGGTAAGGCTCCGAGAAAATATCCGACAATCTACGTTTTTTCGTTGTAGTATCTCAGTCAAGTTCTGTGCATCAATTCGAACTACAGTTGAAGAATCGTAGAAACAATGCAGAAATGCAGAAAGAGGATCTGAAGAGTAAAAAAATGAGATGTGATGAAAAGAGGAAGAAGAAATGAAAGAAGGAAACATATCACTGGCAATGAATACTCGTTAGGAAAAAAGAAAAGAAAATACAAATCAGCAAAAACAGACAGGGAAAAATAAGAAGAAAAAAATAATGTACTCTTAATTAATATACAACCAAAAATAAAGAGTGAAAAATCACTCGTATTAAGCCAGAATAAGCTAACCAAAAAAATGAACCTGACCCGAATCGAACGGATAATCTTCTGGATGCTCCATTGCTGGAATCAGACGCGTTACCATTACGCCACAGGTCCGTCTCATTGGTGAAATTTTTGACCCGTTGTACACTACATACAGGTCGTACAACGTGCCACGCAAGGCGACCAAGGAGATGCTGGGTGAGATGCGCTCACGAGTAGCGATGCAGTCATGATCGAACAGATAGGTAAGAGAAACTCAAATACATAACAGCAAAAAGGCTCACCGACTCAGCCACAAAAGGATAAAGTGCAACAAAGTGCCGAGGTTTTCGCCGATATACTCGGGTCTTCTGGCGTACTCGTACCCCGTCCAGATCCCTCAGCATCATGTGTGACAGCCTTTGCCATTCACCATCACGAGTCTACACGAGTCTTGCTTGCTCTCCAGCAGCCCTCCATCCCATCCAGCTTGCAGCTTGCATGCGGCAAGGTCCCGTCCGTCTTCGGCTGAGAACAGCCGACGTCTGCCGTCCATCTTGTCCCCATTTGGGATGTGATGAGGCCTCGATGTGATGGGAGGGAGGGAGAGGGGGTCTGGCTGAAAGAGGCAGGTTGTCAATGTACTCTTGGCTGGAGTATTAGCTGCAATACTCTGTGAGGGCAACAAGACAACACGAAATACTTTTGTGGTGGCAACATGTCATTGTTGTGGCTGACGGACAGTTGAGTACGAGTACTCGTCGTCGGTTGTCTGTTGTCTGTTGGCTTGCCTGACCTGGGGGTTGTTTTCGCAACGGGCCGTCTACATAGCGTCACCGACATGGAGTCACCGATATGGGAGTCGACTTTCAACGAACTAACAGGCCTGCGCATCTGCGCAAAAGTATACCGTAGCACATGCTGGGGCTGTCACATCTGCTTCGTACTCGTAGATGCCGCCTCTAGACAGGGGAGGGGGGCCAAAAGTAG
Source organism: Ophiostoma montium (assembly GCA_029299015.1). Taxonomy (NCBI): domain Eukaryota; kingdom Fungi; phylum Ascomycota; class Sordariomycetes; order Ophiostomatales; family Ophiostomataceae; genus Ophiostoma; species Ophiostoma montium. Next base: position 77,527 of record JANSMC010000084.1, on the reverse strand, counting down.
GTGAGCGTGCGGCTGTACTTTTGCACGCGGCAGAAATGGAACAAGTACGAGTACCATCACGGGCCCTGGCAGCTCGCATCTAGAGTCGTATTCTCCTCCGCCATGTGCAATGTGCATATGGCACCGACAGGCGACAGGGGGGGCTGGCCTGGCCGGCAGTGACAACCTGCTGTGTGTGCATCGTACAGCATGACAGTCCTGCAGTCGACCGTCGGGGCTGGCACAGTGTGGCGGGAGGCAGGGAGGGCATTCTTGGGGAGAAGAGGATCGGGGATGCGACTGTCTGATGGTCCGATCATCCCGACCGACACGATCGGACTACCACGATGATTCCCGTTGGATGAGCATGACTCAAAGGGGGGGCTGCTAGGGCGAGGTACCACCAGCCGACGGGCACGAGGTGTTGCTGCAGCAGCTATCATGATTTGATTTTTTATTAATTATTCTAGGCCAAGATAGGAAATGAATGATCTTTATCCGTGCTGACCACCATGCTCACTCACCTCATCAGATTATCTTGGTCAGGCTGTCGGGATTTACCAGAGTGTGTACGGAGTGCTTTGTACTACATGTGTCTTGTGTCTGTTTTTCGTGGACATGTTTCCGTGGACATGGTACCACAACCGACGTAAGTGGTGGAGGGAGCACAATTGGACGGAAGGCATGGCGAGACGGATGTACGTTGACAACAATGAGAGACATGCACCCAGAGACATGTCTGGGAAACAAGGCGAGACACGGACGTAGACAAAGTAGAAAGTATCTTGCTGGACAAGCTGGACAAGACGATGCAAAGGGTTGCGATTGCTCGTATTTTCCACTTGCACTTCTCCTCCATTCGTCTTCAGCTGCATGTAACCGGACGTCGTCTTGGGGGCCAAACCGCTTCCCGCTCTCCACTCCTACCCGCGTACTTTGTGAAGCGGGCTGGACCATCCTCAACGGCGACGGCGCCTCCTGCCATTGTCACGATCCTGCTCGTATCTGGGCCGTGTTGGGGTGCGCTGAGACCTCAGCCTGAGAGCGTACTCGTAGCTTGACATCGATGCACTCGCATCTGCAACTTTTCTGATCATCTCATGTCCTCACTCTCCTCCACCACCTCCAGACCGCCTCCATCCCTCGCTTGCTCGGTTAGATCCTGCCATGACATTCTTGCCATCACACAGGCGGATCCTCTCGTCCGTGTGTGGAACAAAAACGGCCATAAAATCAATGCATGTGATTGGCATCGCAGCCCGACGAGGCAGTGAATCACATTACGCTTTCCGTCCAGACGGGGCTCCTGGTCGGCGTCTCGAGAGCTGTGTGATCTCTCTCTCCTGCTTGGGTCGGTCTGGCTTGCCTTGGATATCAACGTCATCACCCACACAATGACAAATAGTAAAAAAAGGTCAAGCAGGATGCGCAGAAACATCGACGACCGACGAGACCCATGCACACCATCCTCCATCCGCCGCAGGTCCCCGAGAAGATGTACTCGTATGTGACTGGAAGTTGCTAGACGAGACGAGCTGTCCTGGCTGTGCAGCCATCCTCTTTGGGACCGATTTCCAGCTCGTCCTTGTCCGCTCCTTGTCCTCGTTCCTCACATGGCATCCGACTTCTGGGTCGCTTTGTCCCCGAAACTCATCGCCCCGCGACGGCTCGCTCAATCTCTGGCCATGTCCCTCGGCCACCTCCTCTTGGGCTCCCTCGCCGCCTTTCCATGTCCGCGGCCTTTGTGTTGTCGTCTGTGTCGTCTCCGTTGTCGTCTCCACGATGGTCTTCGTCTTCGTCTTCGTAAAAAAGTATAAAACCCTCCAGAGGCCGCTGCCGTCTTTGTCGTGTCTCGTTTATGCATACTGACATCCAGTCCCGTTCCCATTCCCTTCTCATTCCCTTCCCATCTCCTCTCACACCACCTGCACGGACGTTCTGCTTGTTAGCAACATTACCTTTGCGGGCTGTGCCACCTCATCTTGCCATCACCCGCCTCTCACCTTGTTGCGGAAGCGTCGCGTGGCCTGCGTGCTTGTCCATCGCTCCTTCCCGTTTTGTTGTTTCCTGACGGTCAGACTGACGTCGACGTTCTGTGCGTTTCTGGCTGCTTTGTCAGAACGTCATCTCATCTCTTCATATTTCTGTCTGCACGTCTTGTCTCTGTCCATATTTTTTTGGTACATCACCTACCAATTCTCGTAGCATAAGCATATCTCACCCTTGCCGTCATCCATTCTTATTCACTCTTGTCCATCCTGTTCCCCGCTCACCTTGACATCAGCTGAACGTAGCATTCACTTTGTCTGTCCTCAACCATCTGTCCACCACTGTCCACCAGCTGTCTACCATCTGTTCATTATTTGTCTACCGTCTGTCCGTCCACCTACCGAGTACTCGGCCTCCCCCCGCCGCCACCCATGGCCGCCATCTTGGACGCGTACCCAGAGTACGCCGCCACCGCCCATCTCGACGCCATGCGCCAGGCCGAGTACGGCTACCTCGACGAGCAGCACCACGTCTACCTCGACTACACCGGCAGCGGCCTCGCAGCGCGCGCCCAGCACCGCGCCCATGCCCAGCGGCAGGCCGACTTGGTCCTCGGCAACCCGCACTCGGTCAGCCCCACGAGCGAGCTGGCCACCGACCTCGTCGACAAGACGCGCGCGCGTGTCTTGCAGCACTTTGGGGCCGACGCCGACGAGTACGCCGTCATCTTTACGCCCAACGCCACGGGGGCGGCCCGGCTCATTGGCGAGGCGTATCGATATGACCGCAGAAAAAGCAAAAGAACAGAGAAACAGAAGCTCGTCCTGACATCCGACAACCACAACTCGCTGATTGGCCTGCGCGAGTACGCCCGGCGTCAGGGCGTGGCCACGGCATATGTGCCCAGCACCCTGCCCGACCTGCACATCAATGAGCAGGACCTGCTCGATGTCTTGGGGCCGGAGCCGGCAGCGAAAAGGTCTGTCAAGGACAAGGCCAAGGGTGAAGCCACAACCAAGACCACAGGCAAGACCACAAGCAAGACTGCACTTAACAGCTTCTCAAAGCCACGGAGGGCATGGAAACGGTTCTGGGGTCGTGTCTCGTGTGGCTTGTTCCGGCCAGTCGTCAAAGATGCCAAAAAAGAAGACGTCCCCGTTGCTGCCAAAGACGACAGCTCAGAAAAGCCCACGGCCGACGCACAAGAGGTCCCACCTACCGCGCATGACCACGCCCACGCCCACGACCACGCCCACGGCCACAGCCACGAGCGCGGCCTCTTTGCCTACCCGGCCCAGAGCAATTTCAGCGGCGTCCGCCACCCGCTTGCCTGGATCGAGCTCGCCCAGCGCCGCGGCTACGACGTCGTGCTCGACGCCGCCGCCTACCTGCCCACCAGCACGCTCGACCTCGACACCTACCACCCGGACTTTGTCCTCGTTAGCTGGTACAAGCTGTTTGGCTACCCCACGGGTGTCGGCTGCCTTGTTGCGCGCCGCGAGGCCCTTGCCCGCCTCGACCGCCCCTGGTTCTCAGGCGGCACCATCCGCGCCGTCAGCGTCGGCCTCGACTGGCACGCGCCCGCGCACCGTTTGGACGCACAATTCGAGGACGGCACCATTAATTTTCAGGCTATTCCCGACGTCGCCACGGGCCTGCAGTGGCTCGCCCACGATGTCACTTTTGCCGCGCTGGCCACGCGCGTGCGCTGCCTGACCAGCTGGTTCCTCGACCGCCTCGCCGTGCTGCGCCACACCAACGGCCAGCTCATGGTGCGCCTCTACGGGCCAGCCCACTACCTCGCCGACGGCACCAACCGCGGCGGCACCGTCACCTTTAATTTGTTAGACCCCACCGGCGCCCTCGTCGACGAGCGCCTCGTCGCGGCCAAGGCGACCGCCGACCGGATCTCGCTGCGCACCGGCTGCTTCTGCAACCCGGGCGCCGGCGAGATTGCACTCGGCTTCTCGCGCGCAGACCTCGTCAAGCTGCAGCGCCTGTCGGCCAACAGCAAGGCCCCGGTGCATGGCCACAGCCGCAGCCGCAGTCGCAGCCATAGCACCAACAGCGTCACAAACGAAGACGCTCCAGTCGGGGCCCGTGTCGACCATGCCCCGTCACCAGCGCCGTCATCGTCCTCGTCCTCCGCCAGCGGCCGCAGCCTCAGCTTCGACAACAAGGCCCTGACCACAACTCCCACGCCCCCCACACCCCCCTCAACGGCCGGATCGTCAAGGCCGTCGACGCAGTGGCCCGTGGTGGCGGGCGCCGTGCGTGTCTCCTTTGGCGTGGCATCCAACACGGCCGATGTCGACCGCTTCTTTGCCTTTGTGCGGCGCGAGTTCAAAGACCGCATCGTCGACAGCTCGCACCTCGGCCCACGGGCAGAGTGCTGATGCCGGTAGGTGCCGGTAGGTTTGTTGCCGTATGTACATTCATCTGTTGGCTTTTTTTTTTTTTTTTTCGTCTCGTTTGAACTGTTTGGACAGCTGTTCAGAAGGTTGCGGTGATATACCGTTTGTTCTGCAGGAGGGTAGTGGGATTTTGTCAGGTCATTTTGTTTTCTTGTTTTTCTTCATATTCGCTTTTGGATCTGCTTACCATAGTATATGATCATATATCCTTTTGCACATATTAGCACAGACGGTGAAGCTGGACATGAAGTTTTTTGTTTGACGAGTGAGAATAGAACTGTTTGTACATGTAGAGTGTACGGACACAGGAGGTGGTGTAGTGGCAAGTAGCAAACGCTCTTGTATTGATCGACGTATCTGATGCAAAAGAAAATCATACCGCTCATGCCATGGGGTCAAACATACTTTAGCGCTGCGTAAATCCTCGTCCATTTCGCTCATTCAGATTCCTTTCCATCATCTACTTCTTCCCCTTGTCATAGTCCGCCACCGACACCAGACGGCCCACCACCAGGTACTTGCTGTCAAACCGCTCCTCCCACCCTTGCAGCGCCTCGAGCTGCTCGTCGTCCAGGTCCGTCAGCGGGTCCAGCGGCCCGTCCAGGTCCTCCGTCAGCATCGACCGGTCAAACGAGTGCGACGCCAGCCCGCGGCTCGCGTCGCGGCCCGCGAAATTCTCATACGGCCCCCCGGGCCCATAAAAGTTGCGGCCCGACGACACGTCAAAGACGCGGCCGCGCACGGCCAGGTAGACGGGTTTCCCGTCCTGCCCGTCAAAGGGCAGCAGCGTGTGCGGCGTGTATGTCTTGAAGACAATGGCGGGCGGGTCGGGGGCGTAGTCGCCGGCCGACGACGACGCAGACGACGGGCGCAGCAGGATGCTGTACAGGGTGTAGAGGATGATGGACGACAAGAAAATGTTGAGCGGTGTGAGAAAGATACTGAAAAGAAAGACGAGTTAGCGATCGTTGCCAACGGCAGACGGAAGATGGAAGTGATGCTTCACAACGTACAGGGTCTCGGGAATCTCCTTTTGGGCCTCCTGGGCCATGCGCTGCTCGACGTAGTCCATGACGAGTGGAGGTGAGGATAGCTGAATGAAAGCGAAAAAAAACACAGAGAAATTGCAACAGTTACTCGCAGCAAAAGGTCGATGCTGTCGGAGTCGCCGGAGACGTCGTTGCTGCCGATGCAAACAGCCGCGTGGACCCTGGACTGAGCGGGGCTGTCGCAGAGCTACGTACTCGTACAGCTGATCCGGTCACGTGCTAACAGCTGTGACATCCCGCTTCCATCAACGTCATCATCGACGTCAAAACGGAATTAATCGACTTTGCTCACTACCGACCTTTTGATGCCAGCTAATAACAACCTAATTTCAGGAGAAAATATGGGCTAAATCTACCGAGTGATCGTAGACCACCGGATTTAACTTTGTGACCACCGATTGCCCACGTTCTCCGGCCACGTTTAGCATACGAGTAGGACACTGGCACAGAACAAGTCGGTGAACATCTCAAACAACAAAGTGCCAATGGGCGAGTAACCTAGAAGCCACGACATCACGCGCAGACTCAATACTCGGTAATATCACTCACTTTTGCTTCAATGGAGCCGCCTGCGGTGGAGTTGTGGTTCTTGGCACGGCGATAGTGCAGGGACCATTCGAGCTGAAAAGCGATCGTAGGGGCCATGCGGGGGCTAATACGTACGAGTACAAGGGTATCTGCTCTGGACGGGCTACCTCTTGTGTGGTGGAGCGAGCTGCACATTGAGCAAGATCCTTTAGATGCGCGAGATGCGTGCAGTTCTGCGTGTGCATTACTGCGTGCGGTCTGCAAAAGAATACTTCGTACGCGTGTGCTGGCACAGGTGAGACACGGCGGAGCAGCATGATTGGGGCGTGACGGCTTGCCAAGCTTTTCTTTTGCCGGCAGTAGCTCTCACCTCGACGTGTGGTTTTTCTTGTTGCGTACACAGTAGTGCGCAGTGCGATACATTTGCCCGGCATGCGAGTACACTCCAGCTCGTCACGCCAAGAAGTACCATGGAGGGGCAGTTCCAGCTGGAGGCGATGGACTCCGTAAGGCAAGAGAGAGATGGATGTACTCGTAGCTGCCGCGTAATAGTTATCGACCAGATGTATAAATAGAGACGTCGGCCTCTTGCACCGGTCTGTCTTCTGTCATTCTCTACCAACCATATCACACTCATCACTTGTTTCCTCACCAAACCCCATCACACATCAACATGGACGCCCTCAAGAGCTTCGTCGAGACCCAGGCCGGTGGCAACAACCAGCAGCAGAACAACGAGGGCAACAACAACAACAACAACAACAACAGCGGCAACAACAGCAGCGGTGGTGCCAGCGGCCTCCTGGGCACGCTCGGCTCGCTGGCCGGTGGCAGCAACAGCAACAACAACAACAACAACGGCGACAACAACAACAACAACAACAACAGCAGCGGAGGCGGCCTCCTCAACTCGCTCAACAGCCTTGCCGGCGGCGGCAAGGACAGCGAGAAGAACGAGGACTACCTCGACAAGGGTGAGCAGCCACGAACTCGCTCTCATAAGACCATTACTAACCCCCCAGGCATCGATGCCGTCCAGCAGTATGTCCTCAAGCAGGGCGACCAGAGCAACGAGAGCGCCGTCGAGCAGGCCAAGGACGAGCAGATCTCCGACTTTATCCGCACGCAGTACAAGAACACCACCGGCAAGGACTTTCCCGTCAAGGACAAGGACACCAACCTGGGCCTGTAGAGTTTTGATACCAAGAGATAGCATGAAACGATAAATAATTTGCACTGTCAGGATGTACACCGTGTACCGTGTGACTATTCTTTTGACTTGGTCGAATAGGCCACATACTTTGTGTGCGTGCCCGTGGCCACCACGGCACCCTTTGTCGGCACGGTGTCGTCGTCAGAGGAAGAAGACTCGCTGACGACCCGCTTCCGGATCTCGACATTGGTATAGGCCAGCTGCTGGCCGACGCGTGCCACCCACGCCTCAATCTCGAGCTCGTCGCCCTCGCGCGCCGCCGCCACGTAGCTGATGTGGATGTCGATGCTGACGCCCGTCTTGTCGGACCCCGACGCCGCCGCAATGGCCATGCCGCCGGCCCAGTCGACCAGGGCCGCCGACACGGCGCCGTGCAAGATCTTTTTTGAGTTGATGTGGATGGGCGCAATGGGCAGCCGTGCCAGCACGCGGCCGCGCTTGTCGTCGGCCTCCTCGGACGACACGGCCGCCACAATGCGGATGTCGCCAAAGAAGAGCGTGTAAATGGGCGAGTTGGGCTGAATGCCGGCCCAGTGGGCGCGGACGTGGTCGAGCGTCGTCGTCATTGTGGTTGTGTGGGAGGTAGGAGTGTGAGAGTACGAAGTTTGTGGTCGTTGATTGCCCCACTATAGCTAGGAGGACAGCTGCTACTATTGGCACCAAACTACACCGTCTTCATCTTTTCCTTCCTTTGCGTCCTGCTCAACTTGTCCGTCCCGGCCAGTCCTTGACGCCAAAGACGCCATAGCGCGTAGCAGAACAGCACCTCGCGCATCGCCGTACACAACACCATGTCGGCACGGGTCGGCTGTCGCGGTGCCGGCTGGATCTTGTGGCGCTGCGAAAAGGCCGGCGCGATCCAGGGCAGGTTGATGTAGACAGCTGAGACGAGCCAGAATGACACAAGCTGGACGACAGCGAAGCCCACGAGCTCGACGCAGCGGGCCGTAGGCGGCCACAGTAGAAGTTCAAGACAAAGTAAAGTCGAGCATGTCGGTGGTATGAGATTTGACATCTGCGGCGACGATCTCTACGTCTGTCACGGCGGATCTTACAACTCTATAGTGATTAAAATTAAAGTATTTGATCACGGGAGCCGGGACCTTATTTTGCGGGGAGATGGGTGTTGGGTTGAGGCAGTTGTTTCTTTGTCTGGTCAATTGTCTCGTCAGTGCCTGTTTCCAACGATCTTGAGTGATGCTGGCTGACAGCGGACAAAAAGCGCTGGTTCTACATCCTCTCTGAAAATACGTATTACTCGACTAAAAATGCTCAATTGCGGTAACACAGACAGGCGAGGTCTGCAGGTCGGACGTGCAGCTTGTGTAACCTGTCGTGCCGTCGTCCTCTATTCACGATGCACGGACAATAGCAGCAAGGCATGACAAGCAATGCATGACAAGCTTCAGCCAAGCCACAATCGCAGTCCACCAGCCGAGTGTATCGTGTCGCAAAGTGCTGGTGTTCTCTCTGTCTTTTTTTTCTGTCTCATTTTAAGAACGGTCTGCCCTTTGTCTGAACGGCTTTTTCACTTTGCATTTCGCATCACACACCAACACCTCAAAATGCTTCAACTCGCTCTTCTCGCCCTCGCCATCCCGGCCTATGCGCAGTCCGCATCAACAACGGCAGCAGCAGCAGCAGAAGCAGCTACCACCTCCACCACCACTGCCACGCCCGACATGGTCCCCGTCATGACGCCTGGCTCGGCCTGTCCCGAAGGCGACAACGGCGAGTGGAACTGCCTCGCCACCAGCTGGCAGCGCTGCGCCGCCGGCGTCTGGTCCAGCCTCGTGCCCGTCGCGCCGGGCACCCAGTGCATCCCGCTCGGCCTCTCCTTTGATCTGCAGCTCGTCCACGCGAGCGCGTCGGTCCCGTACTCGGTGGCCGCGCCGTCGTCGTCGTCGTCGTCGGCCTGCTCTAGCAGAAGCACGGCCTCGGCCCCGGCCCCGGCCCAGGCGTCACCCAGTAGTAGCGACGGCGCCACATGCTGCTCGTCGACCACCGGCAGCAGCATGCAGCAGTCGTCGGCATCGCCATCAACAACTTCGTCGCCAGCGTCGACCTCGTCGGTCGCCAACAGCACTGGCTTCAAAAACGGAAAATCGTCGGTGGCATGCACTCATGGCGTCTCGTATGGGTTTGTGCTAGGACTTGGGCTACTCGTGGGATGCTGTCTTGTGTGATGGAATTCAATCGATGCTGCGCAGCAATTTCTACAGCAATAAATAACGAACGACAAAAATAATGAATGCCTTGAATTTTCAATTTCAATTGTAATATGCCAAAACATGAAAGCAATGACCTTGTACACAAAAAGTGCAAAAATAAAGAGCTGCAGAGCTGCAAAAAGCAAAAAAATGGGGGCTCCACCGGGGATCGAACCCGGGACCTCGTGCAGTTGTAATACGAATACCCAAAGCACGAATCGTACCACTAGACCATGAAGCCATTTTCTGATAAGTCTTCAAAGTTGGAGAGTATATATAGGGCATCCTGTTTGGGAACGGGACAAATCTGCGAAATGTACAACTTTGACGTCAAGATCTCGAGAAAGCAAATTAGATGCATCATATGTCGTTAATTCATTGCAAAGTACACGATACGCCTCGTAGCTAACCCAATGAGCCCAAGGCAACAAATACGACATTAGAAACAAACAATGACAAGAGAACAGATACGACATAAAAAATAAGAGAATAAAACGACGACATCACAATCGTGACCATACCCGCGCCAACCTATTGCTTCTTTTTCTCACTGCCCGCGGCCGCCCGTTCCTTGCGCCGCCGCATCCACGCCTTGATCTCGTTGAGCAGGCCAATCACCAGCGGGACGCCCACTGGGCCCAGCAGCGGCAGGTACACGGCCACCTTGTGCTCGTCGGGAAAATAGAGCTGGCCCACCATGGATTTTTCGAAAAAGGCGCGCTCGGCCTCGGCCTCGGCAATCCGCGCGTGCGCCAGCCCTTCGGGCTCGCCGAGCGCGCCGCACGCCAGGCGCAGGTGCTCCATGGTGCTGGCCACGCCCTCGGCGACGCTCGACGGGATGGCAATGTTGCGCAGGGCCAGCGACAGGCGCGCGAGGCTGCCGAGCGTCGACGACGCCCGCAGCAGCAGATCGGCCGACCGGATGCGGCTCAGCGTCGACAGCCGCAGCGGCAGGCTGCCCGACGTCGGCGTGCCCAGCAGCGCCAGCAGGTGCGACGTAAACGTCAGCAGCGGCTCGCGCAGGCGCTCGGCCGGCACGTGCGCAGCCCCGGCCGCGGTCTCGGTCGGCAGCAGGTAGACGGAGCCCCATTGCGGGATCAGCCACGACTGCGACGTCTCTAAGCCGTCGGAGCCGTCGGTGGCGGCGTCGGCAGTGACGGCCTCGCTGCTCTGGCCCGGGTACGAAATGGTCTGGTTGCCGACGTAGACGATAAAGTTAATCGTCGGCGCGCCGCCAATCGACGGCGACAACGGCCACTCGGCCGCATTGATAAACGACGACAGGTCCTGCTTGCTGGTCAGCACCGGCGACGGCACGCCGGGCGTCGCAAACAGCTGCACCTGCGTGTCAATGGTAAAGTTGTGGATGGGCGCCAGCACGTCCAGCACCGGCTGCATGTACTGCGCAATGGCCGCCTCAATGTCCCAGCTGCTGGGCGCCGCGCCGCCCGTAAACAGCGAAAACGTAATGTGGTACGTCGGCGCGTACTTGAGCGACCGCATTGTGCGCTTCGACAGGGCGTCGGCGATTTCGGGGGCAATGTTGCGTGGCTCTGACGGGTTCGCCGACGATGACGATGACGATGACGACGACGACGACGACGACGGCAGCACAGACGACGTTGACAGCAGGTATGAAATTACAGCCTGCTCTTCCGCAAACGTCGACCGCAGCTGCATCGCGACAAACGTGGCCAGCGTCGACGTCGACGAGCTCAGCGACGGCACCGAGCTGGGCGGGTACGTGACGTGCAGAACGGGCTGCAAGGGGTCGAGGCTGGCTGCGAGCGAGGATGCCGTCGTCGGCGCCGGCGACAGGCGGATCGTCAGGGCCGACTCGGTGTCCTCGGAAAAGAGCTCCAGGCGCAGGTGGTGGCCGCTAAAATCGTTGAGGTCGTCGAGGGCGTGCTGCGTCAGGCGCAGCAGGTGGTGTGCTTCGGGCTCGGGCAGCGCGGCCGCCTGCACGGCGATGCGCAGCGGGAAAACGGGGCGGCAGGCTTTTCCGTCAGCCCACTCCATCATCTCGTCGAGGGGCAGGCTGGCGCGGTAAATGGTCGTGGTGTACCACCAGATTGGCAGGCCCAGCAGCGCAACAATCAGCCAAAAGGAGAGGATGACGGCACCGCGTCGGCGGATGTCGGCGGGCTTTTCGGGCGGCGGGTTCTTTTCGCCATCGGCGGCCGGTTGTGTTGGCGGCGCGTCGGCCGCTGCAGGTTGTATCTGGGCCATGGCGACAGCATGTGCGTGGGCGTGACGTCGATGTCGGCTCTCAGCTCCAGCACAGCAAAAGAACACTTCGTCGCGAGCTCCCACAACACACCGTATGCGGACTAGCGTTCCCGATAAGATAAGACTAATTTATGGGGTGAGGACGAGCTATGGATTGCAGATCTCGTACTGAGGACGGAGTACTTCCTTCGTACTCGAGCTGGTGAACGATGCTCTCGGCTCACCACTAGCACATGCTCACCTTCTGTATAATCTCACCATCTGCCCTTCCCCTCTTTCTCTGCTGGTCTTTGTGTGGCGATTTTCTGTGGTTTACTACTCGTATTCTAGACATTGTGGAAAGGACAAAAGGATCGCCTTTTCAGACCCAAACTCCTTGCATCTGATCATTGCCGAGGCACGTCTGATCGATGTCTCGCTACAAGTACTCGCAATCTAACAACGATGCGAAACAGCATGCGTTCAAGCACCTGTTCTCGAACTGACTGACCTCCTCTTTTCCTAATTGCGGCTCCCTGCTCGTACTCGAACTCTCCCATCCTGTCGCGTAGCACTGGACTGCACACTCACCTCACCTGCTTCATTTTGCGGCAATCTATCCATCCATGTCCACGTCTTCGCCATGCTGCACCATCAGACCTAATTATACTTCATTCCAAGCCGTTCTCCGTACGTGCTCATATCACCTGTTACTTCCGCGGCACGAGGCTCCAACCGTATCGCTTTCGCTCATTCCCTGTCTCTCGGGACTCTTTCCCTTTACGTACCTTGTCGTCTCTCTCGTACTTTCCTTCGTTCCTCTCTTATTGCGCCCCCCCCCTCCCCTTTTACGAGTACTCAGTACAGGCTCCTTCTTGCTCTCTTTCCCTTGCTTCATCCTCCTCCCAATCTGCACCCAATATGCACCCAATATAGTTATCGCTACGCATCATCATCAACCTCGGCACCTGACCGTCTTTCTCAGGGGCATAAGACAGTCTGGTACTACCCGACTGTGTGACCTCGTCTCCTCGTCGCCAGAGCGCACTGCCTGCGCATTCAGCCACCACACGCGAATCGCCCAATCGCCCCCAAGAACACAAAAGCAACCGTCCGACAACAAAAGCAAAAAAAAAACACGTCGAATCCAGACCTCACGTCCCAAGCTTGACGCACGCGGTATCAGCGATAAGCAAGGGATAGCTGCTCCAGATTAGCGACGTTGTTGCTCCGAATCCACCTAGCCATCCTAGGGCAAGCTCGTGTTCCACCCGAGCTGCCGCGCTCAGCTCATCATCACCTACGAGAGCTACTCCAATACCTCCTCGACTCCCGGTCTCTTCCTCGAGATCTCAACGGACGACATCGACAACATTTTCAACATCGACAGCATTTTCAAAATGCCAGGTATGTTCTCTCGTTTTATCCCCAGACAGCTTCACCCCTATTAACAGCACAGTTCCTCTTGCCGTTGCAGCTCCGGCGGCTGCTGCCGGCCTCGCCTACCTCAATGCACGCTCCTCCTTTTGGTACGACATGCACATGGTCCAGTCCGTTCTCCCGGGCGTCATCAACATGGCCTGGCGCAGCCATCGTGGCACGCTGAACATCTTCTACCAGTTTGAGGAAATGGGCACCTCGTCCGCCACTGCCAACGACACCTTTCTCATGTTTGGCGACGCCTCCTATACGTACGCCCAGACCTACGAAAAAGCCCTGCGCTACGGCCACTGGTGGAAAACAAAGATGGGCATCAAGAAGCACGACATTGTCGCCCTCACCTTTATGAACTCGGACACGTTCATCTTCCTGTGGTTTGGCCTGTGGGCCATCGGTGCCACGCCTGCCTTTATCAACTACAACCTGCGCGACACTGCGCTCGCACACTGCATCAAGACATCCAAGGCCAACATTGTCATCTTTGACCCGGCCGTCCAGGAAGCCATCACGGATGACCTCCGAGCGCAGCTGACGCCCGGTACGCGTGTCGAGGTCTTTACCGCGGCCGTGCAGGACGAGGCCGAGACCACCGCCGCCGTGCGGGCCCCTGACGAGGACCGCTACGAGACCAAGCGCGAGGCCATTGCGCTCCTCATCTTCACCTCGGGCACCACGGGCCTCCCCAAGGCAGCCGTCGTGTCGTGGGCCAAGATGATGTCGCTCGGCCACTTTGTCAGCCGGTGGATGGGCCTGAAAAAGACGGATGTCTACTACACGTGCATGCCGCTGTACCACTCGTCTGCCGTCTGCCTGTGCATGGTCCCCGTCTTCTACCGCGGTGCCACCATGGCTCTGGGCGCAAAGTTCTCCAACAAGACGTTCTGGCCCGACGTCCGCAAGTTCAATGCCACCGCCATCCAGTATGTCGGCGAGACGTGCCGCTACCTGCTGGCGGCACCGGCGCATCTCGACCCCGTCACCAACGAATGCCTCGACCGCCGCCACAACGTCCGCGTCGCACTCGGCAACGGCCTGCGGCCCGATGTGTGGAACCGGTTCAAGGACCGGTTTGGCATCGACACAATTGCCGAGTTTTACGGCGCCACCGAGGGCACCATGGCCACGTTCAATCTGTCGCGCAACGACTTCAGCATGGGCGCGGTCGGCCGTAGCGGGTGGCTGTACAACGTTATTATCGGCTTCAGCGTGGCTCTGGTTGCCATTGACTGGGCGACAGAAACGCCGCTGCGCGACCCTGCCACGAAACTGTGCCGGCGGGCCCACAGCGGCGAACGAGGCGAGCTGGTGTTCAAGCTGCCGGCCGAAAACATTGAGGACCGGTTCCAGGGCTACTTTGGCAACAAGGCGGCCACCGAGTCCAAGATCTTGCGCAATGTGTTCTCCAAGGGCGACGCGTGGTTCCGGACAGGCGACATCATGGTTAAGAGCAGTGAGGGCATGACCTACTTCCACGACCGCGTTGGCGACACGTTCCGGTGGAAGTCGGAGAATGTATCGACGACGGAAGTGGCCCAGGCCGTCGGCCTGCACGAGGGCGTCGTCGAGGCCAACGTCTACGGCATTGCCCTTCCCGGCCACGACGGCCGCGCCGGCTGTGTTGCCCTGGTCCTCAAGGACAAGGAGGTGACCCCCGCCTTTTTGGACAGCTTGCGGGCGCACGTCGACAAAACACTTCCGCGGTATGCGCGGCCGCTGTTCCTGCGCGTCGTCAAGGACTCGTCGGAGCACACGACAGGCACAAACAAGCAGCAGAAGCATGTGCTGCGGGAGCAGGGCGCGGATCCGACCAAGGTGGGCAGCGACGCGCTGTACTGGCTGCAGGACGGGTCGTATGTGCCGTTTGGGCCGAAGCAATGGGCGTCTCTCGAGGCTGGCAAGGTGAAGCTGTAGAGCTGCAGATGACTCTGTACCGGCGTTGTTCTCGATCTCTGTATTGTATAATTGTATCATTGCCATTGTTGTCATTGTTGTCATTGCTGTTATTTTGAATAAAGGCGTACTCGTACAAGTCCACTCAGTAGTATGGGTCCAAATGTCACCGCCGATGCCGTACATCGCCGACACCCGCGCAGGCGGCCGGCACAGTGAAAAGCCGCGGCCCAGATGGCATGATTGCGTGCGTCGGGCTCCTGTTCGGCCAATGGGGAAGCTGGGTGATTGCGCGATGCAGGGCTAGTCCGGTCTGGGACTAGGGCGGGGAGCTCCGGCGCAATTTCATCATCGGGCAGTCAGCCGTGTAAGTCGCGACCGCGCCAACGAGATATTGCGTGCAGAGTACTCGTAAAGTCTTTGCTGTAAGTGCAGTGCTTTGTAGTCATGTATTACTATATGCTTTCAAGTACATGACAGTGAATGAAGAGGCCGTGAATGGGAAAAACACACAGGAGATAAAGAGGAGAAAAGACTATAGAAAAACAATGCTTATGCGGCAGGTGCCAGACGAAGACACAGACGGCAGGCACGCAACGACGTCAGCAACAAGGTGGGAAGGCGTGATCCATTAGCCAAATCCGTTGCTAGCCAGGAAGGAGGGGGAGAAAGAAGAGGCAAGAACGACCCAGAAGCCGCCCGGTGTTCTCTCCTAATACTATTACGAGTACTCGTACTACTTATATTTCTACATGTTTCTACTTGGCCTTGAGCTCTTTTACTCGGGGTCCTCTCTCACCCCATAAGTTCCTTGCCCTGTTCCTTCCTTCCTTCATAAAGCTCTTCGTTCCCCTCTCTCCCTTCTCTGGCCTGTTTTCTTTCGTCTTCCTCCCCTCCATCAGATCATCTTCCCTCCTACACGCCCTCACATCCTACAACCTCATTTCACAATGGCTGACCAGAGACCCGCTCCGTGAGTGTTCTGCCCCTTGTACCAACCAGCCTCTTGGCTTGCTCTGCTAACAATCACCGAAGCATCCGTCTGGGCACGATTGCCCCCAACTTCAAGGCCGAGACCACCCAGGGCCCGATCGACTTCCACGAGTTCATCGGCGACAACTGGGTCGTGCTCTTCTCGCACCCCGAGGACTACACGCCCGTCTGCACGACCGAGCTCGGTGCCTTTGCGCGCCTGGAGCCCGAGTTCACGAAGCGCGGCACCAAGCTGATTGGTCTGTCGGCCAACACGCTCGGCTCGCACGAGGGCTGGATCAAGGACATTGACGAGGTCACCGGCTCGCTCGTCAACTTCCCCATCATTGCCGACAAGGAGCGCAAGGTCGCCTACCTGTACGACATGCTCGACTACCAGGACACCACCAACGTCGACTCCAAGGGCATTGCTTTCACCATCCGCTCCGTCTTTATCATTGACCCCAAGAAGACGGTCCGCACCATCCTGTCGTACCCTGCGTCGACGGGCCGCAACTCGGACGAGGTCCTGCGCATTGTCGACTCGCTGCAGCTGGGCGACAAGAACAAGATCACCACCCCCATCAACTGGGTCCCTGGTGACGATGTCATTGTGCACCCCAGCGTCAAGACGGAGGATGCGCAGAAGCTGTTCCCCGAGGTCCGCGTTGTCAAGCCGTACCTGCGCTTCACCAAGCTGCCCAAGACGGAGTAAGGGTTTGCCACGCCATATATGACTTGCACGACGACAATCATTTCAAAAGAAACAAATACAAAAGAGATTCCCCAACAAGCGAGACGATGCCACTGGAGTAAAGGAAGAAGAAAATACGTGATTGTGACTAGGTAAAGCAATAAGGACGTCGCCGGCATACAGTGTGCAAGGGCAGCCACGCCAAGAGCTTGGAAGATGGCTGCAACGGGCAAAGTAAGGCTGGTCACGAGTAACTTGCAAAAGCGGCCTTTGGGGACATCGCCATGGCAGCCTGCCCACTCCAGCCTGGTTGGCATGGTCTACGTACGTACAATGTACAGTGCAGAGTACGAGTCAATACTCCCGTATGAGCATAGTCAGGGCTGGCCTCAGCTTTCTCCGAGGTTGAGCTGGGGCCGACTTCTATTATGAAGGAGTACCGTCTTAGCAAATGGCATCTTGTTAGCCTGTGCTGTGCGTGATGACAACGGCTGCGGCCGAGACAAGGCGGCGCACCTACCGGGTTGACTTTGTTTTTATTTTAATGCTCGTCCCCTCGCCAGCGTACGTGTGCCCTTCCTTCCTTCCTTTTCTTCTTTGGGTTGTTTTCTTGCCCGGAACTACCAACCAGCAGGAAGGTGCAACTGCGTTCCCCCCGATGGATAAGTACGAGTATTATTACTCGTAATACGGTCTCGGCCTTGGGCCACAGAACGTAAACACAACCCAGCATCAGACCAACCTGCATCGTGCACATGGAGGATCAAGCAACAGAGCCTCGGCCTCTTGGCTCACCTCCTGGGCCGTCGCCCAATGGCGGTTCAGGCTCACCTCCTGGGCCGTCGCTCGATGGCGGTTCAGGCCTACGAGTACCTCCTGGGCCGTCGCTCAATGGCGGTTCAAGCCTACCTCCTGGGCCGTCTCTCAATGGCGGTTCAAGCCTACCTCCTGGGCCGTCGCTCAATGGCGGTTCAGGCCTACCTCCTGGACCGTCGCTCAATGGCGGTTCAGGCCTACCTCCTGGACCGTCGCTCAATGGCGGTTCAGGCCTACAAGTACGTCCTGGGCCGTTGCTCAATGGCGGTTCAGGCCTACTCGTACCTCCTGGGCCGTCGCTCAATGGCGGTTCAGCCCTACCTCCTGGGCCGTCTCTCAATGGCGGTTCAGGCTCACCTCCTGGGCCGTTGCCCAATGGCGGTTCAGGCTCACCTCCTGGGCCGTTGCCCAATGGCGGTTCAGGCCTACCTCCTGGGCCGTCGCTCAATGGCGGTTCAGCCCTACCTCCTGGGCCGTCTCTCAATGGCAGTGCGACGGAAGACGATCCTGAGCAGTTTGATACTTACAAGGAACGCGTTCTCGATCTCGCCCGCGCGCGCGTATGGCCCAATGCGGACGCCAGCGACGTCACCGTCGAAAGGATGCTTGGCGGCTCTTACAGTCGAATCACTGCTTTGACGCACCAGGTTCTCCATGATCCATCTGCTAGCAAGGGGGAGTTTATTCTCCGAGAGCCGCGCTTCTCCGGCACACAGGTCGGCAGGGACGCTTCGGTGCTCCCTTTTGTCTTCAACAACACTCCCATTCCTGTGCCGCGTCTCATCTTGTTTGACATTGGGTCAAATAATCCTCTCGGCTCCCCTTTTTGCATTCTAGAACGCGTTCCGGGGGATAGCCTGCAGAGACTCTACTGGTCTCTCGGTCACGGTGAAAAGTTCCGCATCGCGAAAGACTTGGGCCGCATCATGCGGGAGATGCTAGCTGTGCGAAATTCGGTTGCCGGACGCTTTGCTCCATGGCAGCCGTCGTTTGAGACCAATGTCGCGTTGGAGCCGTATCTGCGCAGTTCAGGTACTTCAGCCCCGGGGGCAGTGCCGCTCGTCCCACATGCACACCCCGCAGAGGCCACGCCTGCTGACCTTTTGACGATGATGTTTGAGGTACACAGGTCGCAGCTTCTTCAAAGGTCTCCTCTCGATAGGACTCGCCTTGATCTCTTGGACGACTTGTCGGCCATGGCAATAAACCTAGAACGCACGGGAGAGCTTGCTGCCGGTGACGACCACTACTACAGCCTGGCGCATGGGGATTTTGCACCTGGGAACATTATGGTCGACGTCCACCGGATTCCGACAACAACCAACGCGCTGTCAATCGTGTCGGCCGTCCTCGACTGGGACAATGCTTGCTTTGCCCCGCCGTTTGTGGGCTGTGCACCACAGCCTTGGATCTGGGGGATCTGGGGGGGTCGGTACAGCGAGACATCTGACGACAGAAATGACCACTTAAACCCATCATCGGCGGAGACGATATGCCTCAAATCTGCCTTTGACGAATCAGCCGGTGCCACATATTGTCACTTTGCATACAGTCCTGAGTACCGACTGCCACGGCAACTGTTCCGCTTGGCCGTCAATGGCCTCGATCACAATATTGACTTGGAGGTGGCGAGGCAGCTGTCTGAGAACTGGTCATCTCCTTCTTCTTCTTCTTGAGCGATACTACTATATTTTTTATCGATTCATTGAGACGCCTATATAACAGTGTAAGGTGCTTCTACTCCGTATGGTCTTGAGTGGAGGTTAGTTTGCGGTTTTGATTTTTCCTATTCTTGTTTATGGAAATACATTATTTTCCTTTTCCTCCGAGTACGTACGAGTATCACCAACCCAATATCAGTCAGACAGTCCTTTGTCCACAATCTCTTCCACCATGCCCACATTGGGCGAAGGCCATAGTACTCCGTACGCACCATTGCCCCCAGCGGAACATGGGCATCTGCCGCAAGAGTGCCAGCTGGTAATATTGTTACTGTTCAGCACGCCAAGTCGTGTGCAGTGATGCACGACTGGGTGCACCATTCGGTGGACGAGCCGTTCTCAACTTGTGTTGTTATGATGCACTCGTACTGAGTACGTATCCTTTTCTACATGCCCTTCTTATACGATTGACAATGAAAACACAGGGTGATTGATAACCTTTATAGAAAGGTCGAGATTTTCGGAGCAGGTTGTTATTGTCACAGTACAGCTGTTGTTTTCACCTGTCTTTCTTTTTTGTCGTTGTTAACTGCTGGGATGTTTTAGTCGTCCCCCCCCCCATCTATCAGAAACATCAGTCACTTGGCCGTCATGGTCTTTCGTTTTGTTGCAACAGGAGCATGCTTCTTTGGGGAATTATCCGGGGGGTCATCCGGGGGACCCAATTCGACACCTCGCGGCTGCCATGGAATATTATCCGAGTCTTTAGCATCCTGCTTGCCAAACAATACTTGGAGGGCCAGAGTTGAGGCAGAAGGGGAAGTAGGCAGAGGGGAAGAAAAAGGGATATAAAAGGGAAGGAGATGGGAATGCAAATGGAAAGAGAAGAGGAGACAGATATAGGAAGAGGAAAGGAGATAATAGAAATAGGAAGAGGAAGAGGAACAAGAAAGCAGTCCGAGCTCGAAACTACGGAGCCTTTCGTGAATATCGCACACCAGCAGCCTTGATGCTCAAGCAAGCACTAGACTGGAACCGCCAGCCGAAGAACGTCTCGCGGTCTTTTGGGAGGCGCTTGTGTCTAGTAACAGGTACTCCGTACTGACTTTACCGACGTAGAAAATAGTGCTTAACCTCACCTCCTTCCTTTTGTGCTCATTTTTACCCTCTGCAGGGTCTCTGATTGATCAATACTGGAAAGCGCCACTGCATCCTATGGAGATAAGCTCACGGGTTATCAGCTGGATATGGGGCTGTCGCAGGAAGCACGAGGCACCCCTCCTTCCAATCAAAAATTGTGCCGGGCATGCTCGTAATCGTCGGCGCATAACATACTCGTACGCTTTGCGCAATCAATAGCCTCAAGTTATTTTTTCCTGTTCTCCCTCCCTTTGGCCTTCTTTCGTTATATTTTTTTCTCCTTCGCCCCTTTTTTGCTACGAGTCGACAGCCCTTGTGCGACTTGCACCGAGTAGATCACTCGACCCCTCCAGCCTATTCGCCAAACTCACCCCTTCCTTCCATTTCTAGGGTCTTTTCTTTCTAGGGTATTTCCTTTTCCGACACTACCCCGTACGCGCCCCTTTCTTTGATCTCCTTGCTTCGATTCGTTCTATTTTGCTCTATTTTGTCGTTTGCTCTTTCCCGCTTCGCACTCCCATCGCCCACCCGTCTGCCGACAGTCGCCTCCTCTTTTTGAATGCTGGCTGCTTTTTGCTTTCTTACCATCCTGCCAACATACATCGCGGACCGACAGTGTATCATTGACGACCGAGCCCTACCGCCCACAGCGTCGTGTATCCGCCTCGTCCTCCACCGCGACCCGCCTCAACGCCCCACGTCCGCGATACCTGCCACGCCGCACAACCCTACGGGCTGACAAGCGGTTGACAAGTTGACAAGTTGACCAGCTGCAAGCCACGAACCTTGACGCCACGGCACTACGACGTGCGAACCCGTTCGCGCCACACTCAATATCGAGAGTGCTTTGACTGGCAGCCTCTGCGACGACAAAAAGGTGCCCCTCTTCTTTGCGCCCGCGCGCCGCCTCCGTCGCAACATCACGTCGTCTCATTGATCCTGAGCAGAACTGCATCCCAGGCTGTCGCTTCTCAGCAATACCGTTCATCCTCTGCCATGCCCCTGGCATCCTGTCTTCCTTCTCTCCGCTAGCTTCGTCTCCCTCGCCCTCTGTCCAACTGGGGAGTCATCGCTCTCTCTCCTCACCACCGCTTTTCCGCCCTCTCACGAACCCAGCTTGCACGCACCCCCTCACTATCGTGGACCCCATTGTATCATCATTATTCTATTTCTCGATATCGACATCGACTCACACGCATACTTTTCAACCCCTATCTTCGAGCTCGGTTCCTTTCGCCCACGCCGTCTCCTCCCGCTGCAACTCAGTGACAGTCGGTTTGCTGGCAGCCTCTTCTCTCAGGGCCTCTGCCGATCCTGAGTCTCTTGGTAAGATACGCTTGAGCCTCTTCTGTTTAAATCCCCCAAGGCCTTCTTTCCTGCATTTCCAATACGCCCCATGCACCCTCCTCGGTCATTACCCTAGCCTTTCTTGTCATAACTCTGTTTCCCACGTTGTTGTCTTCCCACTTCTCGGCCGACCCCTACCTCTCCTTACTGCCCACCCCCGGCTGCATCCACCTTCTGGAAGCTTGCCTAGCGACTTCTACGAGGGACGAGTCCAGTGTCGTGGCCTTCCACCTGCTCTTGGTCTCGTACCCACTCTCCCTATCGTGTCTGAGCGCGCCCGCCTGGCTGTCCCTCTACGGGGTACCGTGCATCGTCATTTCAGGCGATTGGTCGTCGAGACTCTCGAGCCACCTCACCCCTTCTCGTCCCCCGCTTCCTCGCGTCTCCGCTGTTCGTCGTGTGTTCATTTCCTTGCACTCTTGGCCCGTGGTCAGCCGAGGCGACTCTGCAACCTGCTCATGCATCCTGAAATCCTCCGCCTTCTCTCCAACTACTTGGCTATTAGTGCCTTTTCCAGCCCTCTTCAGTTCTCCCTCCAGTTCTCCCCTCGTGGTGCCCCTGCCTGGTCTCGCTACCGGCAGCCTGAGAAGCTCCCTAACGTCATCCACATGCTTCCACACTAGCCACATTGTTGATCCTTGTCTTCTTCCCCTTTTGTCGTTTTTATTTCTATTTCCCTAGGACCTTCTTCGCCACTTTCGCTCCTGGTCTTGTTTGGCTCTTGTCAATGTTTCTGTTTGTTTGTTTTGCTTGTTCTGTTTCCAGTTCTCTTCGTCCAACCTAGTGGCCGTAGCTTGTTTCTTTGACATCCAGCCGCTATTATACCCTCCTTACCCGAATCGCTCCCGGCTCAGAGTTTTTCATAACTCTCTTCTTCGTGGCCCTGGCCACAAGAGTCTCTTGCGAGTCCCTTTCGCAACTCCCTACTAACGCACAATGGACAGCTCGCTCGACCACGAGTCTGCGGACGAGTCACGCTTCTCCGAATCCGAGACCGACAACCCCAAGACCCTCCCCGCATCCCGGTCCGCCGCCGACCTCTTCAACGGCGTCTACCGTGGCTTCAAGAAGATCACGCCCGGCCGATCGTCTTCTGCTTCTGCTTCCCAGCACCGCGACTCTCCTACCCCTCCTCCTACGCAATTTGTCCTCAAGCCGTACGCATCAGGCTCTGAAGAACCGACTCCACCTCTTTCATCATCGCCTCTGCCAGGCTATCGTTCATCCACACCGCAACATCAGCATGCACACAGCATGAGCTTGCAGCATAGCCTTGAAAAACCACTACCGAGGCCCCCACCAGCACCTGCATCATTCCCTCTCCTCCCGCTCGACACTACCCCAGAGAATCCCTTCAAGAACCTGTTGCGCGTTGCTCCTTCTAGCGGGAGTCTGGCTTCCACACAAAGCTTTGACACGAGCGGACACGGACTTGCACCCGACAACATGGATAGTCGCACAAGCACCATGGACTCGACGTCCTCTGTCGAAGGCGGCTTCTTGTATGTGTCGAATAATGTCCCGGCCGGTGCCTCGTCCGGCTCTGGTATGGGCACGAGCATAAACGGCAGCCAAACAAGCATAGCCGACGATCGCCAAGAACACATCACACCGAGGACAAACGGGCCCACGTCAGACGGGCCATCGCCCCAACCCCAACAGCAGAGCCGCGGAACGCCCACGGGCTCAACCCCCGCCGTAGCCGGCAACGCGCATCAAAACCATGGCCAGCCACCACCGAGCACCGGCTCCTCAGCACACCTCTCAGGCCTCATGTGCAACGTCCACAGAACAACGGGCCGCGAACCACACCCCCTCGTCGGCGCGACAACTACCATTCTCGGCGACAAGCTGTACGTCTTTGGTGGCCGGATTCTGTCGCGGAGCCGGCCGTCTTCTCTCACAGCCGACCTCTACGAGCTGGACCTGATTCGCCGCCACTGGACAAAGCTCGAGACAACCGGCGACATCCCACCACCGAGATACTTCCACTCCATGTGTGCACTGGGCGACTCCAAGATGGTGTGTTATGGCGGCATGTCCCCACAGCAGAGCGCTGCAGGAGCACAGTCCCAAGACCAGTCGCAGGATGTGACGGTCATGTCCGACATTTACATCTACGACGTACCAACAAAGCGGTGGACATACATCCAGACGCAAGAAATGCCCCAAGGCCGGTACGCCCACTGTGCCTGCATCCTGCCGTCATCCGCAACATTCAGTTCACACCGCGCACCACTGTCAGCACTGCAGCACAACCCGGCAACGGGCGCCAACGAGGGCCGCCTTGGTATCAACATTGACGGCACCGGTGGCGCCGAGATGATTGTTGTAGGCGGGCAGGATGGTGCGAACCACTACATTGAGCAGATTAGCGTGTTCAACTTGCGCAGTCTGAAATGGACGTCCATGGAGCCGCTCGGCAAGAGCTGCGGTGCCTATCGCAGTGTCGTTGCACCGCTGCCGCCTTCGGTGACATCGCGGATCGGCCGCGCCAACATGCCAAACGCAACGGCCAACATCCGGCCCGAGAACGGCGGCATCAGCCAAGAAGCGCGTGAACCCGGCTCGTCCATGCTCATCTACTCCAACTACAACTTTCTCGACGTCAAGCTCGAGCTGCAGATCCGCTCACCTGATGGCAAACTCACCGAGAAGCCCATGGTCGGCACCTATACCCCGCCGGGCCTGCGCTTCCCCAACGGCGGCGTCATTGACACGCATTTTGTCGTCAGCGGCACTTACCTGACCAGTTCCAAGCAAGAGTATGCTCTGTGGGCCTTGGACCTGCGCAACCTGACCTGGTCCCGCATTGATGCAGGTGGCAGCGTGTTCAGCCAGGGCAGCTGGAACCGTGGTGTGCTCTGGAACCGCCGCAACACGTTTGTCATTCTCGGCAACCGTAAACGCAGTCTTGTCGACGACTACAACCACCGCCGCATCAACTTTACCAATGTGTGCATGGTCGAGCTCGAGGCCTTTGGCTTCTACGACAACCCCCGCAAGATCTCGCCCATGTCGGGCTTTGTGTCTGCCAGCAGCCCATACACGACACCTGGGCTCAGCCTGGCGCGCAAAGCCGGCTCGACAGCCGGGGGCCGCTTTCACTCGCGCGCATCCGAGGACCTGGGCGAGAAGGCGTTGGCCATGCGCGAGCTTGCTGATATGGACATTTTATGTATCGACAACGAGCGCATCCCTGTCAACAGTCGGATTGTTGCTCGCCGCTGGGGCCCGTACTTTGTGCAACTGCTCCGCGAGGGAACCGCAACACAAGACGGCAGCGTATTGGACTTGTCGGGCAACCGCTCGGCGATGCCGGGTGCGCGCAACTCCAACATCACCATCACACCGTCGAGCCGCAACACGATTGAGAGCACCTTGTCCGGCAGCAGCTCAGTCGCCGGTGGCAACGGCAAGCCCATGAGCACGCCTGGCACGAGCGTGTCGGGCATGTCCACGGCCGGTCTCTCGACCGCCTCGGTCGACCCAGCCACAATCAACACTGCCCCGACGCCACGCACCCTCCCGCCGAACAGCCGCCCTCGCTGCCTCTACCTTCCACACACCTACCTCACCGTGCAGGCCCTGCTGCACTTTTTGTACACGAGCTCGCTGCCGCCGACGAGCAGCCCGCTCTGCACGCCTCAGATCCTGTGCTCGCTGCTCCAGATTGCGCGGCCGTACCGCATCGACGGTCTCCTCGAGGCCGTTGTCGAGCGCCTGCATGCTCTCCTGGACAGCCGCAACGCGGCCGCCGTGTTCAACGCAACCGCCATGGCCGCTGGCGGTGGTCGCGGCATCGACGGCACGCTGAACCCCAACTTCTTCGTCCCCAGCGGCCTGGACGTGCTGAGCCCCGTGGACCCCATGCTGCACTCGCCGTCGCAGTCGCAGACGGACCTGGGCGGGCCGGCCTTGGAAGCCCTGCATCAGCAACAGCAGCAGCAGCAGCAGTCGTCGTCGTCGTCGTCGTCCGCGGCCCCCGACGATGCCACTGCACTCGCCAACCGGGTGGCTGGTCTGCAGCTCAACACGTCGATGCCTGCCAATGGCGGCCACTCGGGCCCCGACGAGCTGAGTGCGACGAGCGTCTCGGGCTCGGAGTGGAGCTCGGAGCCCGGCGACAACAGCGAGCGCGGCCAGCGCGAGGTCTGGAGCGGCGAGCTCAGCAGCGTGATTGGCCTGCAGAAGCGCGGTCTCAAGGGCCTGATGGAGGGCCGGCGGCTGCGCGAGCGGACGGGCACAAACAGCATGAACGGTGCGCCGCGCGTTGGTCTCGGCATCGCTGGCAACTAAGGTGGTGGCGTTTGTTGGCTTTTTTTCCATGTTACTATTTCTCAAATCCTTTGGCCAATTTAGCATACAGCGATCTATTTGGTGTCGCATACGATAATCCTATCCACATATACACCTTGGCCATGATCTGTTGTATAACCATCTTTTTCTGTATCTCCGTATGTTACGTTTATGACTTACCTTTTTGCTACCAATACACGCAGTAGTTGACGAAATGTTCAAGCACGAAGCACAAAGCACAAAGAACTAGGTGACAGCAGGCAGTAAAAGAGACGAACAAGTTGATTTAGACGCAAAACGTATTCATTACTATCATGGGGAGCATATTCATACAAGACTCATCAACAAAACAAAGGAAAGGGGGTGGCTGGTACTCGGGTCGTCATATGCGATCGCCGAATTACAGCCTGCGAGGACATCCTCCTATCCAGCTACGGTAATATCCGATAGCAGTGATAGGATGGATGGCCTGCATCATAATAATGGAAGCTGCACGGACGACAACAATCTGTGTTTTTCAGATTCGCTTGTCGTTGCTTCGGAAAGTCGTTGGCATCTGGGTGTCATATGGCGTCATATGTTGCGCAAAAAATCTGTCGGTTGGTCTGTCGGTCTGTTTCCGAGGGGTGTCGCTGCCAGCGTGTACCAAGCCTATATCGACTTGTCGTCGACGGCTGCGCCGGATGAGACCTTGCGGTGTCTGACCCACATATTCGGTCGGAGCGGAGCAGGCCCGCCCCCAAGCTGCGGGATCGGTTTTTCTTTCCGTTGTGACTGCACGCCTGATGCACGGGCCTGCTTCTTGTAGACATGTTCGTCATCTGCCGTGGAGACGGAGGCCGGGGCGTCCATGTCGGGGCTCTGCTCCTTCTCGTCCCGGGCCTTCTCCTTGTCAACCCGCTCGCGCGAAGTGGGCGTCACCTTGCGCATGCAGCGGCACACGCGCTTGGCCAGCTGGGCGGCACCATCACTGACCACCGAGGCGGCGCCGCGGAAGCAGTCGTTGTACGCTGTCAGGCAGACCGACACGCGGCGGCTGCTGCTCCGCTGGTGGCTTTTTGGCTGGCGGGTTTTGTGGGGCTTCAAGATATCGTCCTCGCTGATGCCGTCCTGCAGCGACTTCATGTACTCGAAGGAGACCATGGAGGGCAGGCCCAGGCTCTCCAGAATGTCGGCATTGGCACTGCGGCGACGGCCGGTCGCATCATGCCGGTCTGGGTTCTGGTAACGGTCGCGGATGTGGAAGCCGGTGAGCGACCGGGATGTGGTGGACTTTGGTATTGTGGAGGAGGAGGATGGCTGCCGTGATGTTGCTGCTGTTGTGTGGGTCGTGGCCGTGGCCGTTGCTCTTTGGTACATGTGGGCGTAGTAGGTGCCGGCAAAGTCGTCGTCCGAGTCGAGCGACTTGTTGATGCTGGCGGGCATTGTGTTGGTGGAGAAGCTGCGGCGGTGGCTGGTCGGCACCGCGGTAGACATGGCGTTGGTGGAAAAGCTGCGGCCGTGGCAGCAGCCTCTCGAAGCCGTGGAGCAGTTCATCGTGGCCGGGTTGCTGGTGGCAGGTGGCGGGGCGATGTCTCGCGGTGGGAGCGAGATAGCAAAAAAAAGGCACAAGGCTGCGATGAGGGAGATGGATGATCGAGATTGTGCAGCTGAAAAGATGTGAGGAGAGGGAAGAGTTTTGTAGCCTCAAGGTTTTTTTATTTATTTATGATATGGAAGAGGGTTTTTTCTTCTCTCAATGTCCATATCGAGGAAGGAACGCGCCCGCAACGGCCGCTCCTTCCTCGTTTTGGTGTTGTTGACGTGTGTTGCTCGGCCATATTGGAGAAAGTTGTATTTACTTCCCGTTTGAGAAGGAGTGACGGGGGAATGCAAACATAACGGGAAAAGGAGCACGCGTCACGGAACCCCGAAACGGAACGTTGGCTCGACGAAAAAGGAGGAGACGGGCTGCAAGGAACGGGACAACGTACGTGAGGAATGGGGGATAGAGGGGGGGGTTGGCAGAAATGAGGCATTCTTGAATAGGCATGGAAATATGCACTGCTGCAGGCACGCGCAGACACGCTCAGGCAAGTGTGCATGGGTGAAACCCAAGGGCGCGGAGCGGGACAGGAGCACAAACGGAAGGAACGATCGAATCAATTGGACAGAAGGCGCTGCAAGAGCGACCCTGTCCCACCGCGGAAGGAAGGCGGCCCCAGAAAAAGAGGTCCCAGCCAGGGCTATGCACATTCCACACGCTCTCCCTGCATATTATTATTGCATTAGTAGAAGAGTAGGGCTATTTGGACCGCCTTTTCGGGCTACATGGACCGCAGGTACAAATAAATGGGTCATACCGATAAGACAAAATACGCTAGTCCAGATTAAGTATACATGTAAACAAGCTGCATCAGGCTTATCTTCTCCTCGTCTATCCTCGCTACTCCGTAGACTTCGACCTACCTCGCATTCCGACGGGCGGCTTTTTGAAGAGGTAGTTGTATAGCGTGCGACCGGAACGCGGAACAAAGAGTGAGGCGACGTCGCTCGTTAACGTCAAAGATAGAGAAGGAAGTCGGAGGGGAGGGAGTCGCCGTCACATTCGGAAAAGTATAGCTCGATTGTCGGTATCTTTGTAAGCTGCGAGTTAATAAATAGTACCAAAAGATGCGTATTTCAGCGGGGAAGATGCAGGTATAGTTACCTTTAGATTTGGTGTCGAGACGGGTGTATAGCAAATGATTTCTGATGATGCGGTGTGTGGATGTGGATGAAAAAGTCGCGATAGTTTGGATGGTTAGTATGTAAAAGTAGGCAAAGGCTTGGTTGTGGCTAGTAGAGGATAGATTGTGGCTGTGTATTCGACAAATCCGGACTAGCGCAGCCCCCATCCGGTTGCTAGGGGATACGGATAAGGTTCGATAAGGACTAGCCAATCAGAACGCTATAAAATGCCAAGCCCTATGTACCGCGGTTTCGATAGCCCGAAAAGGCGGTCCAAATAGCCCTACTCTAGTAGAATGTCGGTGAGAACTCCTTGTTGATGATTGCTTCATAGGTTACGGAGTAGTTACGGTTATTCGTATCGCTCAACGGTTGGTTTTGGCTGTTGGATCATGTGCTCCGTAGGTGACATTCCACTAGGCACTACCATGTTGACCGGGAGCTTCTTACCAGTACAATTGTGCAAAACACAAGGGGCTTTCTTGTCTTTCATAGCTACTCGTACATTTTGGTATTCGTACATCTGCGTTTGTCTGTTTCTCGAGTACGAGTGCTCGTACGAGTGCTTGTAGCTTCATCCACTTTTTTTTTTTACGTCGGCGCCACGAGATCCAATCGTATTGTGAAGATGCACCTTGCAGATATATCAACAAGGCAAATTGGCGAATCAAACGAAAATTTGACCTTAGCCTCATCAGTTAATCATTTTCATTGGCAATTCCCTGATACGAAAATCGACATTTTGTTCCCCTGGCAGACTTTGAGATGGCGTTAACAGTGTCAGTGGCTCTTGTCGGGCCGGCCGAGATGAGGCCTGATGGGAAAGTGGGAGATATTGAGCCCAGAGAGTGGTTGCCTGGGCGCCTACTGAGTAATACTGGGTAATACAATACTCCGTACGTGTACGGAGTACGAATTATCTATGGAGTACTCCATAGGGGATGTCCGCCCTATGATATAAACTATGGGTATCACACTTTCAACTCATACGTCTTGTGCTGGCTGATGCAACTGCATTCTTCGAGAAGACGAGTGACAAAGCAGATTCGGGATATTGCATTCTTCGAAAAGGCGAGAGACAAAGCAGATCCAGATATGAGATCTATTAACGCGTTGCACTCTATGTGGCCCTTGTCAGTTTTGGTCAGCTTAGGAGATCATTCACGTCATGGACGATTGTCATTTCCTGAGCACGGATCAAGGGCTGTCCAGAGACACGAGTCATGGACGGGCATTTTTAAGCATCGCCAAATTTAATAAAGAAGGACAAAGGAGAAAAACACAAGCACCGTTTTCCGTATTCGACAGCCCCTTTCCAGAAGATGGTTGTCCTCATATAACTGCAAGGAGATAGGAAAGCAGCACCATTGCCATCACAAGAAGTCTGGAGTGGTCTCTGACGCCTACACTTTCCGCACCATGCAATGTTCCGTCTTCTCTAATTTGTCGTAAATGTCTCCGCACCACCTGGCCAGCTACGTGTGCTTAGACTGGTATTGCCGGCGTGCATTGCAGCACGATCAAGGTGATTTAAAGAAAATAGCCGGTCTTAATCTATCTCTACAAAAGTCAATATTATTGATAATGCTCGCCCGAACGATAAAAAAGGCCAATGTCGTCTCGTCGGTGATGATTTCGTAGCAGCTGCACGTACTGTTGTCCACGGTCAAGTACGCTGTGGTGATATTGTATTTGGTATCATTTTCTTTTCTTTTCTTGGATGAATACCATGGCAAGCTGTTGATAAGAGGAAGATATTGCTAGTATTAATTCTCGATTTGATTTGATTTGTTTTGTTTTGATACATCGTGATTTTAACTTACTTCGATCCAATTCGTTTATGATTTACGAGTAGTTTTTTGGTAAGCTACATTTCGTCCACATACACGTTCGTTCACTATTTTATAACGCTCTTCCTCTGACTATGATTGAAATTCTGTTGTCTTAAACTATAATTGATCAACCTGCACCCTCGAAAACATTCCGCTAAGAACAGAGATCTGAAAGCAGCTGAGGAAAGGTGAATTATCAATCTGAGACGATGAAGTACAAAGGTACACGGCCTGCACTAAACTGAGCCATAGCACTATCTGGGGAAGCGGGGCTAAATGCGGAGGACTAGCGCGTGCCCTTGGACGCAGACACATGAGCATGTGCAAGTGCAGGTGCAAGTGCAAGTGCCAGCCGCCGACTTTTGTCATTTTGACGTGTCTTTGTTTGACCCGGCCGTTCCGTGTCCACCACAACCGTCCGCCGCACACACAAGATGGACAGTCTTTTAATGTTGCTGGCCCGCGAGGGACGCGGCACGCTCTATGATGAATCGATACAGCAAAAACAACAGTCACCGTCACTGCCACAGCACCCCAATATTGCTCGCCGTATTTCGGCCATGGCGGCCGGTTTGTCCGAGAGACTCCGCACACGCGTGGCCGACGCGATGGCCGAGCACCGCCGACAGCATATGCGTGCCGAGCGGCAGCAGGTATCAGAGGCCAGAATGGCCGACGCAGAGACGTACGAGGCGTGGGCGGCGGCAGCGCGCGAGCTGGACCAGCTGGAGGAAGAAGAGGTCGATATGAACGCTGCTGATGATGATGATGACTACGACGACAATGACAACGACGCGTTCAACCCGGCGCTCGTTGCCAGCCGCCTGACAGAATTCGAGGCCGCGCGGCAGGCCAGCCGAGCAGTTGATGCCGACCCACACGCGGACGCAGACGCCCGCGCCAACACGGTGCGGCACATGATGCACCTGGTGCGGACGGCGTTGTCGCGCGATGTTGGCGGCATCAGCCATGCACGCATCTTTTGTGCTGATGCCGACGCCGACGCCAACGACAACAAGGACCAGGTGCACACGGGCAACAAGTACCTTGTGGAGCGGTATGTGAGGGCGTCGGTCGACCTCGTGCAGGAGCTGCTGGACCGCACGCGCGACGTGCACAGCTTGCCGGCCGGGCTGTCGCACCGCGACATGCTGGACCAGCTGCTGCTGGCGCGACGCAGCTACGGGCGCACCGCCCTGATCCTGAGCGGCGGGTCGGTGTACGGCATGGCACACATTGGCGTGCTCAAGGCGCTGTTTGAGCGGCGGCTGCTGCCGCGGGTCATCTCGGGGACGTCGGCCGGGTCGATTGTGGCGGCGGTGATCTGCTCGCGCGTCGACGACGAGGTGCCCGATCTGCTGGCCAAGTTTGCGCTGGGCGACCTGGCGGTGTTTACGGACAAGGACCACCCGGACTCGTGGGCGACGCACATTGGGCGGGCTTTGACGGTGGGCGCGTGGCACGACAGCCGGCACCTGGCGCGCGTGATGCGCAACCTGCTGGGCGACATGACGTTCCAGGAGGCGTTTAACCGGACGCGGCGGATCCTGAATATCACCGTGTCGTCCAAGCCCGGGTTGTGCCTGCCGTCGCTGCTCAACTATCTGACGGCGCCCGACGTCATGATGTGGTCGGCGGTGGTGGCATCGTGCTCGATCCCGGGGGTGTTTGACGCGCGGCCGCTGCTGGTGCGCGACGCGGCGACGGGCGAGCACGTGCCGTGGGACCCGGCGGAGCAGCTGTGGATTGACGGGTCGCTGGACCAGGACGTGCCGGTGGAACGGCTGGGGTCGATGCTCAACGTCAATCATTTTATTGTGTCGCAGGCCAACCCGCACATTGTGCTGTTTGTCGACAAGGCGGTGGCGGCCGTGAGAGAGACGGCGGGCAAAAAGGACAAGAACAATAAGAACAGCAAGAACAGCAAGAACAGCAAGAAAAGAAACCGGGGCTTCGCCGACTTGCTGTACACGCTGGGCTGGCTGGGCAAGTCCGAGGCCATCTACGCGCTGCAGACGCTGGTCGACGACGGCGTGGACGCGGGCGGCATGGTGCGCAGCGGCGCCAGCATGCTGCTGCAGATGCTGCGGCAGCAGTACACGGCGGACATCAACATTGTGCCGCGCATGAGCCTGGCGCGCTGGGGCACGAGCCTGATTGCGAACCCGACGACGGCGTTTATGCTGGAGGCGTGCCGCGTCGGCGAGCAGGCCACGTGGCCGTGCGTCGCGCGCATCACGCAGGCGTGCGCCGTCGAGCTGGCCCTGGACCGCGCCGTGCACACGCTGCGGGAGCGCATTGCCTTTAGCGACAGCCAGGTCAACCTGCGGCGGTTTTTCTCGTCTTTTTCTTCCGGCGGGGTCGGCCTCGGGGTCGGCGGCGGGGGGGTGATGCGGCCGGGGATGCGGCGCAACCACTCGGCGGCCACCAACTTGCGGGCCAAGAAGTCGACATCGCCGGCCCTGACGCGCAGCGGGTCGCCGACGGCTTACCGGCAACAGCAGCAACAGCAGCAACGTCGCGAGCGGCGTGGGTCCGGCGGCAGCATCCAGCTGCTGGCGCGGCGACAGCGCAACCAGTCGGCGCTGGACACGATCCTTAGCGAAGAGGGCAGCGGCCGCGACCTGAGCGTCGAGTCAGAGTCGGACGTTGGTGACGACATTGGTGGCTACGGTGACGATGCACGCTCGCTGGCAGCACGGCGCGGCATGGGCAGCATGAACATTCGCTTCGAGGAAACGAGGGCGCCACGGCTACTGCAGCGAAGCAAGAGCTACGGCCACAGCGTGTACAGTGCTGCCGCTGCGGCCCAGTCTGGTGCGGGCTATACGGGTTCCCACTATGGCCACAGCTCGCCGACCTATTACCACCACCGCGCATGCAAGCAGAACAGCCTGCAGCAGCTGCCCATCAGCACTCAGACGCCACGACAGACACCTCGACATACTCCCCGACAGACCCCCCGACAGACGCCCTGGCAGACACCCTGGCAGACACCCCTTCCCATGCCAGCCGAGTGGAGGCCAACGTATGGCGTTACGGTCGCACCTTTTACCGCCTACAATGACGACTCGTCGGTCGATGTTGATGAGGAGGAGGCCGACGTTGACGACGACAACGACGACGACAGCTCGGGCGGCGACGCAGACACGGTCCGGCGGTCCAACTCGGTGCCCGCCATTGTTGTGCAGCAGTCGCGGGCCGCCCTGGTCCGGCCGGCCGGCATGCTCGTCGTGGACTCGGCCGACGAGGCCAATGAGCCGCTGAGCGACGAGGAGGACGAGACCGACGACGACATGTTTATGACGCGGTTAAAGTAGTGCGTTTTGTATTTTGTTGTCTTGATCATATAATGCATCTAATACTGTAATGAATCTATTGATAATGCTGATCGCTTACTTTCCATGAGTAATGAATCTAATCAATAATGCTGAAATGCTAAAAGGCTATTCATCGCAAGGGTATATGCACTAACAACCCTGACAACTACGCACCCAGCGACGCAACGTAGACCGCCACGGCCGCCTGCAGCTCGTACAGCGTGCGCCCCTCGGTCCAAAAGTGCCCGGCCGCCGCCACCTCGCGGCTCTCAAAGATGGGTGACGAGTGGGCCGACGACGACGACGACGACGACGACGACGACGACGACGCTGCCGCTGCCGCTGCCTTCTTGCTCGCCGTCGCCAGCCGCGCCGTCCACTGCCGGATTTTTTTCGTCGACACAAACCCGTCGTCGCCGCCGTACACGACCAGCGTCGGGTTTGTCGACAGCTTGCGGTCGGCCTCGTCGGTCTCGTGGTCGCTGCCGCCGCCGTAGTTGTCCGTTCCGTGCCCGCGCCTCCGAAACAGCGGCACCGACAGCGTCGCCAGGTGCCACGCCAGGCCGACTGGCGGCGACACCATGAGGTACGCCGGGCGAATGTGTAGCAGCTCTAGTGCCGGCAGGTGGTCGGCGTCGTCGTCAGCGGCCTCAGCGTCAGCGTCAACGGCACCCTCTTTATCGCCCAGCTCCTGCACCTGCACCTGCACCTGCACGACGTCGCTGCTGCGGTGCCGCACCTTGGCCAGCAGGCCCGCGACGCTGTGGTGCTGGTGCGTCTTGTCCTTGTCCTTGTCCTTGTCGCTATTGTCTTTGAGAGTGGCCGCCGCCAGACGGTGGTCCGCCGATACGGACCGCCGCGCCGGCGACGACACCAGCATGTGCTTGAGCGCTGCCACGTCGTGGCTGATGCGCGGCGAGTGGTGGCCGTGGTTGCCGCCGTGGCTGCCGCCGTGGCCACCGCCGTGGTACAGGTCGTCGTCGGCCGTGCCCACGCGGATGCCCATGCTGAGCCGGGCCTTTTTGGGCGAGGCCGTCGGCGACGACGAGGATGGTGGCGTGCCTAGCCGCTTCTGTTTCTGTTCGGCTTCTTTGCGAGCGGCAGCAGCAGCAGCAGCGGCGGCGGCCGCCTCGGCTGCTTCGCGGCACGCCGCAAAGTCGGCATTCTGAATGGCCGCCCAGCGTGCTGCGCGCCGCCGCACCTCGGCCGCGGGGGCCGTGCGCAACGGTCGGGCAAAGGGTGCCAGTGCGGCCGCGACGGGCGGCAGCAGCGACGTCACGAGGGCGCCGTACGAGTAGCCGCAGCACAGCAGACGCGGGTGGGCGACTTTGTCGCTATTACTGCCGAGATGATGCGCAAAGTACGCCACAAACCCGGCCACGGTGACGTAGTCGGCCGTCTCGGGCCGCGCCGACCACGACGTGCGGCCGTTGCTGCGGCCGGCACCGCGGAAGTTGAACGTGGCCACGACATACGGCGGCGACGTCGGCGTGCCCGTCAGCAGCGTCGTGGCCAGCATGCGCACAATCTGGTCGTTGAACGTGCCGCCCAGCGGCGCGTAAGGGTGTGCGACGACAGCGGCATTGCCCTGCCAGGGGAGAGCCGTCGCTGCAGTACCCGAAGGAGATGACGAAGGCGGTGACGAGAGGTCGGCGAGGAGGGCGGGCGGCAGGTAGATGCGGCAGTCGAGCGATGTGCCGTCGTGGATGCTGGGGAGAGAAAAGGAGAGCGTCGGGTCGGGGAGGGCCGTGATGTCGGGCATGGTTCTCGAGGCGGGGTGGCTGCTATGCCCGTGTCGTCGTCGTCGTCTCGTCGTCGTCGTCAGGTTGAGAGACGGGATTGGCGCCTCTAGCTATTACCGGACCGGCATAGCGGGGGACCTGTAAAAGGGTCGTAGGTTATCGTCGATGGGCGTGCAGTTGCGGTAAAGCTGCTGCCTGGATTGTACGTGCGTGTACTCGTACAAATGGTATTGGCTTGTGATAATGTTGTTGATGTCTTGTTACTGGTGATCCGATAAGGCGGTGCACCGCAAGTGTGGGGAACCGATTGGGGCACTGATTGGTGCGCCACCCTTTTACGCCACATTATGTCAGCATCACAAGCAAACTCGTCTGAAGAAGATGATCTTCACAGCTCAACAGCTCAATGCGAGCGTGAAGTTGGAAGAGGTTGAATGTCAAAACGCCTCATCCCGAAGACTGTACGAGCATGTCAAAAAGATGCAATGCGTATCATGTCGCCGACGAGGCCCACGCCACTTTGGTTGCAGCCTGCTGCAAAAGCATTGTCCACGTCGAAAGCATTGTCGACACAGCCACGGCCACAAAGCCGGCGAGGAAATGCGGACATCTAAGCCGTTGAGTTTCGGTTGGTACGAGTAGTTCTGACAATGGGTGTTGTCATCAGTGTTCTCGACTGGAAACTTCATCTGAAACTCTGTACTCGTAATCATACGTCTTGCCCGTGAAGCAATGAGCAGATGGCAGCCAAGCCAGCTCGCTGTCGGTACTACTCCGTACGAGCATGAGCCCTATGATGCTACAGGCCGTGCACTGCGTTCAGGCAGACGTCCGAGCTCGCTTCTTCCGTGAGCTTCGTTCTCGTTCTTCGGTCTTCCACCCCTTGTTCGCTTCTTCCTTTCGTTCTTTTCGTTTTCTCAATCTACTCCATATTGCCACTTGCTTCGTACTCAGTACTCCTTCGTATGTGACGGGGAGATTAGCAATCTACCTGGATATACGAGCCATGTAGTATTCCGAACCAGTTGTCCATCCTCCAAATCAAACACATTCTCCTCTTTGGCCTCGCTTGCCCATGTCGTCCGACGGGCTTAAGGCGCGAACCAGTCGGAGTTGACCTACGGAGTACTTTGAGTACTCCGTAGAGTCACACTCGTTCAAACTCTGGCGTGTCTCGAACGAGATTTTGGGGCTCTGCGTCGCTAGGGCAGAACCGCATGGGTTGTATTTCCACTGCAGCGGGACCCATGGCCTCAGGGATCACCCGATTGGCAGACCATCCATTTTCGGGGGCATCCCGGGGCTGGGCGATCCTTGATAATCAGACGGTGTCTCGACAGGGTGGTGTGTTGGTCCTACGGCGTACGAGTACGTGAGTAGTGACACGACGTGCGAAGCGAAGTACTTCGTAGGAGTACGGAGTAGAGATGACGGGTGAATGATGTGTCGATCTTGCGTTTTAAATAAAAATGTGATGATCAAGATCAAAATCAGAATTAAAATACAGAAATCGGATTTAATTTACAGTTTATGAGAATTTATAATATTGAAAACGAACAATTATTGAAAGTTGATTTAGGAAAATACGGAAAAAAACGTGATTGAAAGAGAAAATCAAAGGAAATTTCAAAGAGAAATAATGCCGGAGAAATGTCAAAGGGAAATACAATGACAAACAGTGAAAGAGAAAAAGAAAAGGAGAAAAAATACCATTACGAGTACGACTATCGTACAACGTCGAAATTCAAACTCTCCGTGATCACTCAATCAAGTTCAATCAAATAACTCATAGCCTACAGAAATCACAATAAACAAGTGTCACATCTGCATCATGACAACTGACACCGTTGTACGACATGCGAAAACTCTCAACGCTCGATCCATGTCAAGCCATCAACGGGACCCGGTAGCACCATCCTGTCAATCTACCTGCTACGGACCATCCTCCAAAGGAAAGACCACCCGATTGCTGTCTCATAGCCCTGCCGGTCCAGACTCTCTCGTAAGATGAACCATAGAATGGCAATCTCGGAAGAATATCGCCAACTCGTAGGACTACTCCGTACTTGTAGTTAC
Organism: Ophiostoma montium; assembly: GCA_029299015.1. NCBI lineage: Eukaryota > Fungi > Ascomycota > Sordariomycetes > Ophiostomatales > Ophiostomataceae > Ophiostoma > Ophiostoma montium. Next base: position 39,999 of record JANSMC010000084.1, on the reverse strand, counting down.
GCTATGATGACAAGATTATTGATCAAATCCCTTGTCCCGCTCGTGCATGACGCCAATCCAACTGGAGACACAGCCAACCTCGCGTAGCAAAGGAGCATGAACACCCTGGTTGCCGCCAGAGGAGCATAAAGTGGTCAGTGTCACCCTGACGGAGCTACGGACACGAGCCAAGAGGTGCTATCCCCGTATCAATTCCTCCGTGTACTCGTACTCCGTACGGAGTACGAGTACTCGTAAGCGCCCCTACGGGTACGGAGTACGACGGCTTGGCCTCGTGGCTTGTCCCACCGTTCTTGCCTCTTTACTCCGTACAGCAGTGAAAGCGCCGAGACAGAGGATTATTTCGTACGGAGTACGGAGTAGTTTGTTCTACGAGTACTCGTACCCTCCTGTGAGGGTTTCAATCTAGCCATTGTCCTGTATTGCGGCCATGTTTCTTGTCTCCTTTGATTTTCCGTTTCGTTTGTCTTTCGTCTGTTCTTTTCCGTCGCATTCTTTGTTCCATGCGTTTGCACGCAAAATAATGCCCGTCGGGCTAATCTTTTTGTTTGTCTCCCTCTGGTGGTTTCAAAAGCACCTCCCTTACCCGTGCCGATGTTGTTTAATGCAGTACGGCGAACAAACAGCCATGCCATCGTATTCTTCGTACTAGCACTCGTATTGATTGGCTGCGGGCTATGCAGACAGAAAGTCTGAAACACCAGGGCCCTCTACGAGTACGTAGCCCTCGCTCTTATGCCTACCCCTGACGGGCAACACCCAGTTTGACCATGGCTTAGCGCCTGGTAGCGCCGTGGCGAGGAGGAGCGTCGTCCCTCGTCCCAGCCCTCCAGGGGAACCCGCACTAAGACGTTCCCGCCGCGAGCTGGATCGCCCAGCGAGTGCAACTGGAGCCGGCGGGCGAGGAGGGACGTTTCACGATCGGCGCACCGTCCAAAGTTATTGGTCGACGTCTGCAAGGGTCGTCGGGGGACCCTCGTCTTCTCGTCTTCTCGGTGTCTTCCGATGGAGTACACGCCCAGCCGAACACCCAGCCGCTCCATCAAAGGAGGCAGCGAAGCGCTTTCTCTCCTGAGTTTGCCTGCATTGTCTTTGTCCCTGCAGGGGTTCACAGACCTGGGTGGACGTATCGTAGTTTGTTGTACGAGTACAGAGTACGGAGTACGAGTTCAGAGTACCTTGTACGAAGTAGTCGTAGTCGTAGTCTTTGATCCTATGGATCCTGTCCAGAGGTGGATGGCATCGACATATAAAGAGCAGCTTCCTCCCAAGGAATCTACATTCTTTCTGATCCCTTCTTCTCATCGGCTTCTGCTTCTGCCTTCATCCAGTTTCTTTCTTCTTTTGCTTTCCATTCCTTTTTTTGTAGTGCTTGCACTCATCACTCTCCTTACCAAAAAAAAATCAGCACCAACTTGTCCGCCAGCGGCCAATATTCATTCTCTTTTCTGCAGGGCAGATTTTCAGCTTCCTAAAAAGAATCAAATTTCATCAAACTTCTTCAACTTCCACCTCCAACTCCTTCACATTTCAAAATGTTCTCCAAGACTCTTCTTACTGTTGTGGCCGGTGCCACTGCCGTTGCCGCCCACGGCTTCGTCAACGAGATTGTCATTGACGGCGTCGAGTTCCCCGGCTTTGATGTCACCTCGGCTCCCTACCAGTCGAACCCCCCTGTTGTCATTGGCTGGTCCGACACTGCCACGGACCTGGGCTACGTCGGCACCGACGGCTATGCCAGCTCCGACATTATCTGCCACAAGAGCGCGGCCAACGCCAAGGGCCACGCCAAGGTCGCCGCCGGCGACAACGTCTTTGTGCAGTGGAACACGTGGCCGTCGTCGCACAAGGGCCCCATCCTCAACTACCTGGCCGCCTGCTCCGACGCGGGCTGCGAGGCCGTCGACAAGACGAGCCTCGAGTTCTTCAAGATTGGCGAGAAGGGCCTGACCGGCTCGGCCACGTCGGCCGGCACGCCCGGCACTTTCGCCACGGACGAGATGATGGACAACAGCCTGGGCTGGATGATCAACATCCCGGCCGGCATTGCGCCCGGCTTCTACGTGCTGCGCCACGAGATCATTGCGCTGCACACCACGGGCGCGCCCCAGAACTACCCCCAGTGCATCAACCTCGAGGTTACGGGCACGGGCAGCGACGTGCCCTCGGGTGTCAAGGGTACCGAGCTGTACAAGGCGACCGACGCCGGCCTGGCCTTCAACATCTACGAGACCTACTCCAGCTACCCCATCCCCGGCCCCACCCTGTACACGGGCGCCACGGAGCTGGCCAAGCAGACCACGTCGGCCGTGACGTCGACCGGCTCGGCCACCACCGGCACGGCCCTGGCTTCGGCTGCTGCTGCTACTACTACGAAGGCTGCTGCCACCACGGCCGCGGCTGCCGTTGCCACCACCACCCCCGCCGCTGCCACCAGCTCGTTCCCCGCCGTGACCAACGTTGCTGCCCCCAGCACCCTGGCCACCGTGACGCGCTCGTCCAGCTCCAGCTCTGCCGCTGCGCCGGCCACCACGGCCCCGGCCTCGACCCAGGATGCCTGCAAGCGTCCCCACGTCAAGGTCATTACCGTGACCGTCTAAAGTAGCCAGTCTACACATTTTCTTTTCACAACCTTGTGAAGAAGCTGAGCCTTCTTTTTTGATTCTTTTTGATTCTTTCTTTTCAAGATTTTTTTTATCTTCTTTGGCCTGAGCGCCCCTTTTTTACGAAGCATTCTTTCTTAGCGCTGGATTTCCTTTTTTTGTTCTTTCTTCACTTCTACCATTACTTCTCTTCTACCATATAGCATGTACTTTTAGCCATGTGATCAAAACGATGTCTGGCACAAAAGCCAACAACTTTATCATACTCGTACTCTTTACTGCACTTGTGAAGTCATGTGACCACTTATATTGCCTAATCCGGACACTAACAAAGAAACAACAACACAACTGAAAGGCATAAACAAAAAACAACCCGCTAATAGATGTACCGAAACGACGGGTTCTCCTTGTCCGTCAAGTCCTCAAAGGCGTGCGTGTACTGGGTGTCGAGGGCCTCGTCGACGCCGGCCCGGACCAGCTCGTCGCGGATCTTGTTCTGGCGGATGAGGTGGAAGCGCAGGCCGAGAATGACGAGGACGAGCAGCGAGTAGCAGCCCAGGTGCGTGGCAAAGGCAATAAAGTAGCGCGGGCCGTTCCAGGTCAGAAACACCTGCGGGCCAATGGCGTTGCCGCCGGCCCAGATGATAAAGTTCATGGCGACGGCGACGGATTTTTTTGTTTGGCCGCCAATGTTGCGCGAGATCATGGACAGGGCCAGCGTTTGCGCAGACCAAAAGGACAGCGTAATGTAGTAGCAGATGAGCAGGCCGATCTGCTGGGCGCGGGTGTCGAGGGGGACGGTCATGAGGCAGATTGTACCGATGAAAGAGCTGTTGGTCAGTGGGACGAACGATGGACAAAAACGAAAAAGAAAGGAAAGACTCACGGAATGCAAAAGCCGAGCATGACCAAGAGGTTCTGGCCCGTCTTCTTGACGAGCCACACGGAGCCGAGCAGCACAATGATAATGTAGAAGCCGAGCACCATGGACAGCAGCTGGGTCTGCAGGACGGTGAAGCCGAAGCTGCGAATGATGATGCCCTGGAAGGCGCCGAGGCCACTGGTGGGCAGCGTCGTGCACAGCGCAACGAGGGCGTAGCCCCAGCACTGGGGGTCGAGCAGGGCCTCGATGGCCTGGGCACGCTTGAACTGGCGGTTCTGGATGCCCGTCTGGTTGCTGCGCACGCGCTCGACCATGAGCACCTTGTCCTCCTCGGAGAAGCACTTGGCGCGCATGGGGCTGTCGGGCATCCACCAGCCGACAAAGAGGCCAAAGACGACGGAGATGAGGCCGTAGACCAAAAAGATGAGCTGCCACGACTTGAGCGGGCCGTGCTTGACGAGGCTGAAGCAATAGGCCAGCAGGCCGCCGACGACCTGCTGCGCGCCGTTCATCATGTACCAGTAGGTGACGCGCGCGGCCTGCTCCTCGCGCTTGTACCAGACGCTGGACAAGATGACAAAGGCGGGCTGGCACGCCGACTCAAACAGGCCCAGCAGCGTGCGCACGACGAGCAGCCCCGTGAAGCTGCTGCAGGCGGCCGTGGCCGCGAGCACGGCGCCCCAGGCCACGATGCTGAAGCTCAGGTACTTGGCAATGGGCACGCGCGCAATGATCCAGTTCTGCGGGTACTCGACCACCAAAATGGTAATGTAGATGCACGTCGTCAGCCAGCTGTAGTCCTGGCCCTTGAGCCCCGTGTCGGCCACAATGCCCATGATCGACGCAAACGACATGGTGCCTTTGTCAATGGCCTGCAGGAAATACGTCGCGATCATGATAACCAGCACGCGCCGGTCAATCTTGTGGCGCAGCTCGCGGTCCTTTATTGGCGAGATGACCACGCGCACGTCCGACACGTACTGGGCCAGCTCCTTGTCGATGGCGTCGGTCTTGGTCGCCTTGAGGTCGCGTTCGCCATAGGACACGACGGGCTGCATGGCCAAGCCATCGTCCTTGTCATTCATGGTGGCGGTAGAAGGAGATGAGAATTATCTAGAGATCAGATAATCTGATAAAGAACAGCAGTAACTGAAAGTTGATAAAGAGAAAGCTTGCCAGTCCTCATTTCAACGACGGCACCGTCTCACTTTTATGCGCGGATGGCATCTGCCGACCCCGACCTCTGCCAGCTGCTCCTCATCTTGGCAATATCAGCACAAAATGCCCGTCAGCCGCTGTCAATCTCTCCATCTGGGCGAGACATACTTTGTAACTGCATGCAAGCAGACGACAGCCCGTCTTACCCCATATTTCAAGTGCCGTCCCCCCGCATTTCCCCACACGGGGAGGCATGTGTCGTGCACGGCGTAGGCCGTCGCTGAGAGTACATGTCGCTGATTAGTGGAACATCTTCGGTACTCGTCAATTGGAGTACGTGCCGGGGTAATGGCAGCCGACGAGGTTTCGTGCGCAGGCCCGAGGAGGCAGGAGCCTCGGGTGGCATTGACGCAGCGGTAGGTATCATGGGCACGTGTTGGGGAAGCTCCAGCTGAGGCTTCCTATCTGGGCATTTCTTCGGGGACATCTCTCCAACTCCACCACGAATACACATTTCACGATACACCCACAATACACCACACATACACACACAACACACAACCAACAACAGCAAACAGCAACAGAAACGACAATGCCCGCGGAGCTCTACGGTATCAAGGCCGCCGACGTACACGCCAAAATCCGGCTGCTCATCAATGGCATGGTCAACATTACCGACACGACGGGCGAGTTTCTCATGACTCTGGAGGACGGCCGGGTCATTGACACCAAGGGCTGGAACGACTGGGTGCGTGCTGTGCCTGTTTTCTGTAGAATCCTATCTAGAATCCTATCTGACCCCAAAGGAATGGACGCACGGCGTGGGCTTGCTCGGCCTCTGGCAGTACTACGAGCTGACCGGCGAGGCCGAGTACCTGGCCATTATCGAGGCCTGGTTCCGCGACCGGTTTGCGGCCGGCGGCACGACCAAGAACATCAACACCATGGCCGTGTTCCTGACGCTGGCGTACGTGTACGAGCGCACCGGCAACGAGACGTACCGGCCGTGGCTCGACGCGTGGGCCGAGTGGGCCTACCACGACCTGCCACGCACGCGCTACGGCGGGTTTCAGCATCTGACCTACCTCGAGGTCAACAAGGACCAGCTGTGGGACGACACGCTGATGATGACCGTGATGCCGCTGGCCAAGATCGGCCTGGTGCTGGGCCGGCCGCACTACGTCGAGGAGGCCAAGCGGCAGTTTTTGCTGCACGTGCAGTATCTCTTTGACCGGCCGACGGGCCTCTTCTTCCACGGCTGGCAATTTACTTCCGACGAGGCCGGCGGCGGCGGCGGCGGCGGCGGCGGCGGCGGACACAACTTTGCCAATGCGCGCTGGGCACGCGGCAACAGTTGGGTGACTATGGTGATCCCCGAGTTTCTGGAGCTCGTGCAGCTGGACGCGCACCGCGACGCCGTCGGCATGGTGCTGCGCGACGTGCTCGACGCCCAGTGCACTGCCCTGGCACGCCTGCAGGACCCGGCCTCGGGCCTGTGGCGGACGCTGCTGGACGTGTCCGAGGCCGACGGCTCGTACCTGGAGGCCAGCGCGACGGCCGGCTTTGCTTATGGTATGCTCAAGGGCCGCCGCAAGCGGTACATTGACGGCCACGCAGAGAGTGCCGTCGCGGCCATCAAGGGCATCCTGGAGAACGTCGACGAGCGTGGCGAGCTGCTGCGCACGTCCTTTGGCACGGGCATGGGCCACGACCTGAAGCACTACAAGGACATTCCCATCACCAGCATGCCGTACGGGCAGGCCATGGCCATCATGGCCCTTGTTGAGTTTCTCCGCGAGTTTATCTAGTGGAGCATAATTGAAAAAAAATATTTGACTACGGAGTACACCTTTGGAATACGTACGAGTACTCGTAATTCAATTTTTTGCGAAAATTCTTATTACGTTTCTATTTACGTCTAGTCCATGAAAGAAATTGCTGCCGCGTCGTCCTCGTTGCTGCTAGTGCACGCCTGTCGTGTTCGCACGTGGATGTTTCTCAAACAGCTCGGCATCTACTTTGTAAAGGCTTGAGTTCTGATGATCTGATCTCACCAAGCATCGTATTCACAAACTGTTTCATTTCGTCCAAGCCCTCTGCTGCCAGGGCACATTCCCTTGGCCTATGCACGTGGGCCCTGTTCTGGTGCTGATAAGCCCCGACAAATATAGTTTTGTGCCGTCCTAATTCCACTTGCTGCGAGGCTATGGTACGACTACCCGTGCGCCGAACTATGCCGGTTAAGACCGTTGCACATGCTTCTGCGCCGATCCCTCGTATATCAGATGCATTAAGCATCAAAAGCATCAAACTGGCGGCATCAAGGTCGCAGTCACATTTTCACTACCACGATGAGGGAAGCATTGTCCACGCCTGAATCACAGGGTGCTGGGACAGGGCGATGCTCAATGCAGCTGCTTCTCCGCGCTGCGCTGACCGTCTTTTTTCCATCGTTGTCCCGTGTACGAGTACGCGTACGCGGGTGCAGCTCGTCGATGGGAGGAGATGGATTCCACAATGGAGCCTCTCGGTCCTCTTCTCTCCCCACGTGTTCTCCGTCGGACGCCGCGACTCGACGGGTACTTATAGGATGATACCTCCCGGTAGTTTGTAGTTTACGTTACTTTACTGCAGCCTTGTCCTCCATCGCCAACCCATCTCCATCCACCGTCATCCCATCATGAAGTCCTACACCTCTATTGGTGCTGCCCTCTGGGCGGCCAGCGTCGTCCGTGCTGCGTCGGGTGCGTTTGACGTCCTGACCATGAACGTGGCCGGTCTGCCGTCTGTCCTGCAGAACAACGACGAGTCGGGCGACAAGACGACCAACTCCAAGCTCATCGGCTCGTACTTTGCCAAGTACGGCTACGACATTATCAATGTTCAGGAGGTAAAGTCGACTGACTGCTGCTGATTAAAAAGTATACCCCTCTAACCAAAAAAAGGACTTCAACTACCATGCCGACATCTACGCCAGCGACAACCACACATACCGCACGGCGACGTCGGGCGGCGCGGCCATTGGCTCCGGGCTCAACACGCTGTCCAACTTTGACTGGTTGGATTTCACGCGCGTCAAGTGGGACGAGTGCTCCAACGACTCGGACAGCGACTGCCTGACGCCCAAGGGCTTCACGTTTATGCGCGTGCTGGTGGCCGACGGCGTGCACGTCGACGTGTACAACCTGCACGCCGACGCCGGCACGACCGACGCCGACGAGGCCGCGCGCACGTCCAACATCCAGCAGGTCGCCGACTACATTGACGCCTGGTCCACGGGCAACGCCGTCATTGTCATGGGCGACACCAACTCGCGCTACACGCGCACGCGCGACAACATTGCCGTGCTGTCCAAGCAGAACGGCATGACCGACGCCTTTGTGCAGCTGGAGCGCGCCGGCGTCGCGCCCACCGTCGAGACGCTGTGCGAGAACCCGTCGACCACGGACACGTGCGAGACCGTCGACAAGGTGTTTTATCGCGGCAGCCGCATCGCGTCGCTCAACGCCACGGCCTTCCACTACGAGTCGTCCAAGTTCTTGCAGGCCAACGGCAGCACGCTGACGGACCACAACCCCATCACCGTGCAGTACGAGTGGGAAAACGAGGGTCTCTTTAGCCAGTCTGACTTTGTCGGCGGGCCCCACGGCACGTGGTTCACCGACCTGGTCGCCCTGCCCGACAAGCCCGTCGTGTCCAAGCTCGTGTTCCGCGGCGCCGACCGCCTCGACTCCATCGGCGTCGTGCTGTCCGACGGCACGGCCCTCAGCCACGGCGGCACCGGCGGCACCGAGAGCAGCCTGGCCCTGGCCAGCGGCGAGTACTGGACCAGCGCCAAGTTCTGCACGGGCCAGCACAACAACGAGACGCGCAACTTTTACGTGCTTGCCACCACGAGCAAGGGCAACACGGTCTCCGCCGGCAAGGCCACGAGCGACTGCACGACGTTCACGGCCCCCACGGGCTGGCAGATTGTGGGCAGCATGGGCCAGGCGGGTGATGAGATTGACCAGGTGTCTGTGATTTATGCCCCACAGTAGTCCCCTGCCGGAGATTGCTAGTAGGGTCCTAGCGTGCGCAGTACGAGTGAATAGTGTACATAGAGTGGTAATGCAAGGGACAGGATAACGACATCTTTAACGGTGATAACGGCGACCTAACTGTTTTGGCAGGTGACTACCAGTGTTTCTGATTTATTACCAACTATTGAGCCATTATTCTGTACGATACTCGTGATATTGACAGGCCTACTTTGATATATACGAGTACCAACAATTACTCCGAGCATTCCGCCCAGTTCCCCCCCGACTGGGCAAACGTCAGGCTGTCGATGAACGCCTCGACCTTGCAGCGGCCAAGCGCATCCGCGCCGCAGTTTTGCAGCGGGATGACGCGGTCGTTGATTATGGCCCGGATGTACTCGGTGTCGGTGGCCGCCGCGCGGCCCTGGGCAGCGGCCGCGCGGCACGTCTGCTTCTCGATGAAGACGCGGCCGGCAAACGGGACCGTCCAGGCCGCCGAGTAGCCGCCGTTGGCGCTGGCCGGCGACTTTGCCGTCGTCGACAGCGCGGCCGTCGCGTTGTAAAAGCCAAACGCCGCAAAGATGCTCGTCATGGGGTCGTCGTGCGAGAAATCGGCAAAGAGCCGGGGCTCGGCGGCATCGGCGCCGAGGGGAAGAGGAAACGTGGCCGCGCTGGCGTCGAGCGTGTGGTTGACCGTCGTGGCGTCGCGCATGGCGTATGCGCGGTCGCCCGTCAGGCGCGCGAGAACCTCGTTGACAAAGCCGACGCCCTGCGCAGGGCCGAGCGCATTGCCGTTGCCGTGGCCGTAGTACTTGCCGAGCGACTGGTAGTAGTCGTAGCTGCGCCACTCGTCGACGGTAAAGAGCCGGCAGAAGCGCGACAGCGTGCGGTCTCCCGACGCCGACGCCGACGCCGACGCCACCGTCTCCATGGGGCACATGTCCATGAGCTGGATGACCTGCGACTTGCTGAGGGATGCGCCGGGCAGCGCTGCGTTGACACGTTTCCGGATGGCCGGCACAAAGACGTGGACCCACACGTCCTGGGCCGTGTCGCCGGTCGTGGACGCCTCAAAGGCCGCGCACGTCGACGCGTCCAGCGTGTTATTGAAGCCGTCGTCCTCGCTCAGGAGGACCATGGGCAGCGTGGCCGGCGGCGTCGTGACCCCCTTGGCCGCCAGAAAGCCGGCCGTCCAGTTGGCTGCCGTCAGCACGACGCGCTCCTGCGCAGACGAGCGCACAAACGGTGTTACTTTACTGGCCAGCTCCCGGTAGCGGCGGAAAAAGGCGTCGCCGGCGTCGTAGGCCTCGCGCGCGCCAAAGGCCGTCAGGTCGTCGGCGCCCAGCCAGTAGGTGTAGTTGGCCAGAAAGGCATAGTCGCCCGAGTAGGCATCGGCGGCGACGCTGGCGTGGATCTGCTTCAGCGTCGCTGCGTACTTGGCCGTCTTCTTGGCCGACGGGAAGCGGGCGCCGTGCCGCTGCAGCATCTGCACAAAGGTGACCTCGCAGCCATCGGGCACCTCGTCGGCAATGTCCGACGCGACGGCAAAGTACGGCGCGTACTGGCCCCAGAGGTGGGAGATGCTGGTGTTACTCGTGCATGAGAAGCCGGCGTCGGTGTCACATGAGCGGAGCGGAGAAGCAGTGCTGCTGCCACTATTTTGTTAGAGGGGCCTCGGAGCGTCGAATTTGGAAGCTATGAGATGAAAGTGCCTCAAGCGTTGAACTCACAGCAGCACGCCGAGAACGAGGGCAGTCTTGATCGCCATTGCGTATTGCGTATGGCTACATCGCTGCACTCTACCGGCGAGCTCGAGCTTATATACATTTTCAAGAAATCATTACGAATTATTTCCTTTTTTGTTTGAATTTCCTTGCTTGCCCGTCCTGAGCAAATGTGACGCCGTCGCGGGCCCACGTGTAAGTCGTCAGGCACGTGGGCTTGTCATCGGCTCGCCCCGCACGGTCACGGATCGAAGCGTCTCACGTGCATATCTGACTAATATGCATATATGCGGACATTTCTCTTTCCGCCTGCTTTGATGCATATTGGACGCCAAGACACCGCCACGCAACGTCGGCCTATGGCAAAGTTGACAAAAGTGGTAAGAGTGGTAATAGTGGACGAAAAAGTCGAAAAACGACCCGATTCGAAACGAAAATGTGCTCAAACACCCTCGGTGGCATCGCCGCGTAGCAGTGAGCTCGATACCGTACCTCCGTAGCGTCGGTTGCGCGGACGGCCTCGTCCTTTGTACTCCGTACTCTGTACTCTGTATATCTAGCAGCAGTACCACTTTCTGTTTTTTTTTGTTTCTTATTTCACTTGTCTCGCCGGTTCGAGCTATCAGATCAACAATGTCTTTACTACCGCGTGCCCACATCCAGGACTTTGGCGACGCCAGCTCGCTCGAGCCGCACTGGGGCTATGCCGACCGCGTCGTGCCGTGCACCAGCGATGCCGGCTCGTGCGAGTACCTCGACGTCGTCTACAGCGCACACGACCGCGGCATGGTGTACACGGGCATCCTGTGGCTGACCGTGGCCGCCATTGTGGTGCCGTGGGGCTGCTGGCGGCTGCGGACGTGGCTGCAGGGCACGCCGCTCGCGCGGGAACGACGACGGGCCACCGCCGCCGCCGCCGCAGTACGGCATCCCCAGCCACAGTCGGGCCTGATCCGTTTACAACACAGCCTGGCCTCGGCGGTCCGGCGCTACCTGCTGCCCGAGGCGGCATCGCGGCCCGTGACGGCCATTTTTGGACACACGACGCGGCTGCAGATGCTGGTGCTGGCGCTGCTGATCGGCTACCTGGCCATCTGGTCGTTTGTCGGCATGCGCTACAGCACGTGGATCACGCCCGTGAAGTCATCTCCGGGCCTCTACAACCACCGGTCCAGCATCGGCCCGTGGGCTGACCGCGTCGGCGTGCTGGCGTATGCGCTGACGCCGCTGTCGATCCTGCTGGGCGCGCGCGAGTCGCTGCTGTCGACGCTGACGGGCGTTCCCTACCAGTCGTTCCTGTTCTTGCACCGCTGGGTCGGCTATGTGATTGTCCTGCAGTCCATCTTGCACACCATGGGCTGGTGCCTGGTCGAGGGCCGCTACTACCAGCCGCAGCCGACGGCGTGGACGTCGTTTGTGCGCGAGACGTACATTGTCTGGGGCTTTGTGGCCTTCGTGCTGCTAGTGCTACTGCTGGTGCTGACGGTGCCGTGCGTCTACAACCGCGTCGGCGGCTACGAGACGTTCCGCAAGGCCCACTACGTCCTGGCCATGGTGTACATTGGCGCAGCCATTGGCCACTGGAAGCGCCTGGCCTGCTTTCTTGTGCCGAGCCTGGGCCTCTGGGCCGTCGACCGCGGCCTGCGCCTCGTGCGCACCTTTATCCTGCACAGCAGCGGCGAGTGTCCCGGTCGGCAGGGTGCTTTCTTTACGCCGACGCCCGCGCGCGTGCAGATTTTCCCCGACCCAGCCGACGGCGACATCGTGCGTCTCGACTTCCACCAGCCCGAGCCTGTTCCCTGGGAAGTCGGCATGCACTACTACCTGTGCTTCACCGAGGGCAGCATCTGGCAGTCGCACCCGTTTACGCCGCTCAACGACCCGGAGCACGGCCTGCGCCAGGTGGTCACCGACGAGTTTACGCACCGCGAGCGGCGCACGCTGCTGGTGGCGCACTCGTACATTTGGCGGGCCAAGGGCGGCGAGACGCGCAAGGTGGCGGACATGTTGGCCAAGAAGCTGCAGGCCGCGCTGGAAAAAAAGGAAGAAGGCGAGAAGAGGGACAGCCTCGACGACGTCGAAATCGATGTCAGCACCGACACGGACAACACGACACCTCTCGCGTCTGCCGTCGGACCGACCACCCCTGTGATCCTGACCGGGCCCTACGGCCAGAGCTACATGAGCGAAATTACGCCCGACACCAACATTCTGTGCATCGCCGGCGGCACCGGCATCACGTTTGTGCTGCCGGTGCTGCTGCGTCTCGCGCGTGCACCACAGCCACAACAGCCACAAACACAATCACAGTCCCCACGGCCACCGCGCAAGCTGCGCCTTATCTGGGCCATTCGGCGGCAGGCGGCCCAGGCGTGGATCGCCGCCGAGCTGCAGGTGCTGCGCGCCAGCGCCCACAACATTCACGTCGATATTTACGTGACCGACGAGCCGCGCTGTGCGGCCGACGGGCTGCGTACTGTTGATTCCCCGGTCACGGGCGAGGACGCGTCGGAGCTGGCCGAGCTGGCCTACACGGTGACGTCGGGTGGGCGGCCGGACCTGTCGGCGCTTGTGGCGGCCTTTGTCGGCGACACCGTGGCCGGTCCGACGGCCGTTGTTGCCAGCGGGCCCGTGGGCATGGTGACGACGCTGCGGCGGGCGGTGGCCGCGGCCAATGCACCACAAAAGGTGTGGAAGGGCGACGAGCGGCACAGCGTGCGTCTGATTATTGATGATCGGATTGAGTGATTTTTTGAATAGATCATATACCAGTTTCGGGGCATTTTATAGCATTTATATCATTTTGTAGCATTTATCATAGCATTCTATACATTACGATTCACGATAACAAAACTCATAACAAAACGTTGCTTCTTGGTCGCCGTACAAGTACAACCTGCAGACTCGCTAGGACGCCGTCTCGGGTCGTATTCTCGCCCGGGCTGCTCTAGTGGACCTGGGTCATTCTTTGCCCAGATTACGCCATTCTCCGCATGACTCTTCGGGCCTCGCAGGTGGTGCGATAAGGCAAATACGAGTACTCGCAAAAATGGAATAAATTCTCAAAACAATATAAATACAACAGACATGGCTGCAGCGAGAACACTGCGCGCTCGCTCGCCGTAAGCCGTAAAAAGCCACAAGCACACACCATGGCACCAGTCAAGCGAGTCGCCGTCATCGGAGCCGGGCCTGCGGGCGCCATTGCGGTCGAGTCGCTGTTCCAGGAAAAGACGTTTGATGTGATCCGCGGGTTTGAGCGCCGCGAGGGGCCGGGTGGGTGCTGGTACGTACGAGTAGACTGAGGAGAGTGACAGACTACGAGCATAGGAGTAATGACCGCTGACTGCTAGGATCGGCGACACGGCCCCCCCGCCGCCGCTGACCGACCTCGAGGCCCTGGCCGCGCGCACTGCCGACCGGCCGCTGCCGATCCCGGCCGAGCTGCCGGCCACGACGCCGCCGTCGACGCAGCCGCGCTTCACCGAGTCGTCCATCTACCCGACGCTCGAGACCAACGTCGACATTGCCGCCATGGCGTACAGCCAGGAGCCGATCGAGGGCGAGCCCAGCGCGTGGTCCATCCAGACGCACGGCACCATGACGCCGTTCCGGCCCTGGAAAGTGATGCGCGACTACGTCGCCAGCTTTCTCGACAAGCCCGAACGCGATGTCTTTTCGTACAACACGACAGTCGAACTAGCCGAGAAAGTCGGCAGCGAGTGGCGACTGACCCTGCGGAAGCCTGGTGCGGACGGCAACGACGAGTGGTGGTCCGAAGTCTTTGACGGCGTCGTCGTGGCGTCGGGCCGCTACTCGGTGCCATACGTGCCGGCGATTGAAGGACTGGCCGCGTACGAGGCCCGCCAGCCCGGCCGCGTGCTGCACAGCAAGCAGTACCGGGGGCGCGACGCTTTTACCGGCAAGCGCGTCGTCGTCGTCGGCGCGTCCGTGTCGGCGGCCGACATTGCCGTCGACCTCGTCGGCACGGCCCAGAGCCCCGTGCACGCCATTGTGCTGGGCCACTCGGCGAATCCCTTTTTCGGCACCGTCGCTTTTGAGCACCCGCACATTGAGCAGCAGCCCAGCATTGCGCGCGTCGACCCGGCAACGGGCGACGTGCATTTGGTGGATGGCACCGTCATTGAGGCCGTCGACGCCCTTGTCTTTGGCACGGGCTACACGTGGACGGTGCCCTTTTTGCCGGCCGTGACCGTGCGCGACGGCCGCGTGCACGATTTATATCAGCACGTCGTCTGGCACCACGACCCGACGCTGCTCTTTGTCGGCGCCGTCGGGGCCGGCTTGACATTTAAAATTTTCGAGTGGCAGGCCGTGTATGCCGCGCGGCTGCTGTCGGGCCGGGCCCAGGCGCCGCCGCTGGCCGTCATGGAGCAGTGGGCCAAGGACCGCGTGGCCGTGCGCGACGAGGGCGCCTATTTCACCGTCGTGCACCCGGACTTTGAAGAGTACTTTGAGACGCTGCGCGCGCTGGCCGGCGACGGCGACGGCGACGGCGTGGGCCGGCCGCTGCCCAAGTACGACCCGCAGTGGTTCGAGGCCTTTATGGGCGGCCACGAGCTGCGCATCAGCATGTGGCGGCGCAGCAACCTGCGGGCCCAGGCCAAGCTGGCCACGGAACGGAATCAGTGGTACTATATATAGGCTCTTCTATGTATATAATATAGTCTTATAAAGAACTACTTAACTGCACTACGGCTTGATGTCGGCCAGGTTCGGCGCCGGCTGCCCCGCGTGCCACGTGTACTTGCTGCCCGGGTGGTCCGACGGCAGCCGCGACGTGCCCAGAAACACCTCGCGTGCCGTCGCGCCCTCCTTGTCCTTGTCCTTGTCGACCCCTTCCCGGAACCGCCCGCGCCGCCGCAGCTCCGGCAGCAGGTACTTGATCACGTCCTCAAACGTGCCCGGGTTGGTCACGTGCGCCAGGTTGAACCCGTCAATGCCGCCCGCCTCGAACCAGTGCTCCAGCGCGTCGGCCACCGTCTGCGGCCCGCCGACAATCTTGGCCCCGAGCCCGCCGACGGCCAAGAACTCGACAATCGCCCGCTTCGTCCAGGGCTTGCCTGCCGTTCCGGGGACCGTGGCCGCCCACCGCCGCACGAGCGACTGCACGCGCGGGCTGTCGTCCAAGAACCGGAAATCCTGGTCGTCGTCAAACTGGCTCAGGTCGATGCCCGTCCATCCGCCAAACAGGGCCAGCGCGCCCTCGGTGTCGGCGTACTGCTTGAGCTCGGCCTCCTTGCGCGCGGCGTCGGCGTCGTCGGCGCCCACAATCACGTGTACGCCCGCAATCACTTTGATGTGGTCCGGGTCGCGGCCGTGGCGCGCGGCCACGGCGCGGATGTTGTCCGACGTCGCACGCAGCAGCTCGGGGGTCTGCCCGCCAATGAAAATGGCCTCGCCGTGCTTGCCGCCAAAGTCGTTGCCCGCCGACGACACGCCCGCCTGGAACAAGAAGGGCGTGCGCTGCGGCGACGGCTCGACAAAGTGCGGGCCGGGCACGGAAAAGTACTTTCCGACATGATTGATTTTCTGGACGGCATCGGCGGCAATGTAGACGCCCGTCTTGCGGTCTTTGACGACTGCATCGTCGCGGAAACTGCCCTCCCACAGCTTGTACAGCACCTCGAGGTACTCGTGCGCCATGGCGTAGCGCTCGTCGTGCGGGATCTGGTCGGCGAGCCCATGGTTCCGCGCCGCGCTGTCCAGGTAGCTCGTCACCATGTTCCAGGCCAGCCGACCCTGGCTGTAGTGGTCGACCGTCGACAGCCGCCGCGCCAGCGCATAGGGTTTGTCGTACGTCAGACTCACGGTGACGCCAAACACGAGATTTTTCGTGGCGGCCGCCATGGCCGGCACCAGGTACAGCGGGTCGCTGACGGGGAACTGTGCGCCCGCAGCCAGCGACGGCACGAAATTACTCGGGCCCTTGTACACGTCGTAGGGCCCCAGCGTGTCCGCAATAAACATGGCGTGGAACCCGGCGTCGTCGAGCAGCCGCGCCAGGTCCGTCCAGAATGACAGCTTGTTGTAGTCGTCGGTGTGGTTGGACGGGTGGTTCCACAGGCCGGCTGCCTGGTGGCCGGGCGTGTTCATGACAAAGGCATTGAGGATGAACTGTTTGGGGGGGGTGGTAGGGGGGGTGGACGAGGTGTCAGCCATGATGTGAGATGTAAGAAATGTACAACGGCTGTCTGTTGTTTATTTGACATCTACATGTTTTGCGATCGGTCCTCATCTTTATGTGAACTCTTTATTTTGAATACAAACGTCTGAACAGCACCTGTCGTGATCGTCCATCGCAGTCACATCATTTCGTCCTTGCTTAGTCGAGCTAGATTAACGGTCGGAAGCAAGCACAGCCGGCCAGCGTTCATCGTTGTATTCCGCAGCATTCAAGTCGACTGCAGCTGGCAAAGGCTGCATGTCATTGATGCACGCAGAGCACGCAACCGGTTGGCCATGTCGTCATAAGCTAAGCCGGATAGCTGTCGCGTGTGAGTTGTTGAAGACAGAAGCATGACCCCACGGGCCGTTATTCAAACGTTCGAGAGCAGCTTGCTAGCACTTATGATGTTCATTATGAGTAGACACCGCCAATTTAAAAGAATGAAGATGTACAGACGTCATTTGTATATAAAACGTAAAAACAAGCATAAAAATGTAAAAACGACAAAACCAAGAAGAATAAAATATAGACAAAAACCCCAAGGTATCCCAACTCCAAAAAAAATGATGATCCTCGTCCCATGCAACCCTAGTCCAAGGCCATGTATGCCTCGTCGCCGTAGCCCCAGACCCCTTGGCCACCGCCTGCCGGCTTCACGCCGACGCTCGAGCTCAGTACGCTGGCCTCTTCCTCGGCCTCGCTCGGCCGTCGCGAGTGCGCCGAGATCGTCACGGGCGTCACGCCGTTGGACGGGTGTGCCGTCGCCACCATGTTGGTCGTCACTGCTGGTGCCGCCACTGCGCGCGAGCTGGCATCTGTAACGCGTCGCCGTAGTGTTGGCGGCATGAACCGCGACTTGGACGATGTCGACATGATCGACGCCGTGTCGGCATTGTCGCCGCCGTCCACGCCGTCGCTCGTGGTTGTGGCCGTCGTCGTCGTCGTGTTGGTATTGTTGCTGTTGCTGCCGCCACCAAAGCTAAAGATGCTGCCGCCGCCGCCGCCATGGCCACCGCCCGACGTCACCGACGGCGACGGCGAGTGTGAACGCTCGGGCGCCGTGCCATTCAGCGTCGTGCTGTTGTCGGGCACGGCCGTCGCCGAGGCCGCCTCCTCCTCCTCCTCGTCCAACATGTCCACCTCGACCAGCTCGGCATCGCGGAACCACTTGCGCCGCCGCGTCCACCGCGCCCAGCCGTCTGACCCGCGCCGCCCGTTCTGCCACTTGTTGTCGTAGTACACCCAGCCCATGCGGCCGCCCTCGCCGTCATAGTCCCACGTGTCCTTGTGCTCGCCGTCGGCCGTCGTCTTCTCGACGCGCACTGCATCGTCCAGCACGCCGTCGACGCGCCACCGGCTTCCTTGCACCCAGCGCCACTGCATCTTGCTGCCGTCTTCCACCTCGGGCAGCTCAAACTCGTCCTTGGCCGGCACCGCATTGTTGTGCTCGTCCGTCCACGCCGGCCGCTCGTACGAAAACAGGTTCGTCGTCCAGCCCAGCCCCAGCCACCGGCGCTGGTTCTCGTACAAGATAAATGTGAACCGCACGCCCGCGTCCTGGCCTGCGCGCGCCCGCCGGATCGCCTTGGTCAGCTCCGACTCGCGCGGCGTCGACAGCCGCCGCGCCGTCTTGGTGCTCGACAGCTTGGACTGCAGCGCTGCCGCCGCCGTCGCCGCCGTCGTCGAGTCGCCCGCCGTCACATACGACGGCGTCTTGCTCGGCCGCATCGGGCCCTCAAACTCGAGCCCCGTCACCAGCGCCGCCGCCCGCCGGATCGTCGCGCTGCGCCACAGAATCGTCCGGCTCACCCGCATCACGCGCGAGTGCCACGTCAGGATCAGCGTGCCAAACACCAGCGCCACGCGCCGCGTCGTCACAATGCGCCACGGCGGCAGCGTTAGCACATACCAAAACGGCGTGCACAGCAGGATCCGCACAAACAACACCGTCAGCGCAGGCCGCGTCGTCGCACTAGTCGGCGTGCTCTGCGTCGACAGGAAATCCGTCAGCTCCAGCAGCGGCTCCAGCAGCAGGTTGCACCGCGCCGTGAACTCGCGCAGCGTCTCCACAATCTCGTCCAGCGTCTTTTGGTGCCGCGTGCTTGGCGCCACCTCCGACACGGCTCGCTGGTGGCCGCCGTTGTTGCTGCTGCTGCCACCACCGCCGCCTGTGCCGCCCCCCGCGTCGGCTGCCCCGTCGCCCGAGTTGTTCTTGCCCCGCGACCGAAGCGTCTTGCCCGCTGCGGCGTCGCTGCCCGTAGTTCTCGCCGTGTCCTTGTTGGCCCCCGCACCAATGCCAAACAAAAAGTAGCCCAGGCCGCTGCCCGTCGTCGTCGTGCTGCTCGTGCGGCTGCCGCTCGTTGCCCCGGCCGACACCACCTCGTCGTCGTTGCTCCAGCCGCTCGTCGACAGCGGGCTGTACTTGCGGCCGTACATGCCCGCAATCAGCGTCAGCACAAACAGGATAGGCCCCGTGAACCGGATAATCGTGTCGCCGTACAGGACCGTGATCCACCACGCCAAGACCAAAATAAAGCTCTCCCACGGGTCGTCAGTCGTCCAGCTGATCAGGCCGGCAATCTTGTTGAGCGGCAGCAGGAACGGGTGGCTGTAGGCGAGCGAGCGCGTAATCTGTGGTGGTGTCGCGAGCAGCAGCGGCGATTTCTGGTGCACGAGAATGGTGCTGCGGTGTTTCGCGGCCGATGCTGTCGACCCCCCCTTTTTGCCCGACAGCGACGTCACGGGCGAGAAGCTTGCAATGGTCGGTTTTGGGTTGTAGTAGGAGTCGCTGCCCCCGAGACCGCTGCCGCTGCCGCCGCCGCCGCCCGCATTCCCGTTGCCGTCGACGTCGCCGCCCAGGCCGGGCGACGAAGGGTGGTGCAAGTGGCCATGACGGTCGGAAGGGTCGGAGCGGAGGAACGACGGAGAGGACATGAAGAGCCACGGCGTTTCCTGCAGTTGGTCGATCCGGCGGATTAGCACAAGTGAAGCGATGGGGGAGATGGCAGCGCGAAATCAGCCATCAGCGGGCACGTTTTTTTTTTGGTGATGCTCTTTTGGGTGCTATGGGCAGATAACAGTGATAGATAGATAGGAGTAGTACTGAGTACTGAGTACTGAGTACTGAGTAGGTGGTGAGGTCACGAGGCAGGGGGCACGCTGTCTTTTTGCGCGGCTGACCCGCTTTTCAGCTGACTGCCGTTTTTTTACAGGGGGGGGAAGCCCCGTAATATTAACGCCCGAAGCAGACAAATGGCAGGCGCAATGCGGGGAAGAGGCAACACGCGGTTGCAAGCAGAGGAGGGAAGCCTCACGAGAGAAGCCTCACGAAGCACAAGATCGACTGGGAAAAGACTCACAAAGGCAGCCATCTAAGGGTATAGAATCAGTCAAGCAGAGCCAGGACGGTGTCGCAAACTGCTGGCGTGCTGGTGTTTGTCCACTTCGGGGCGGCTGGCTGTACAGCTCGCCGGGTCGTTGACTTGCAGAATCGTCGTCGACTGCAATATCGCTGCTGTCGGACAGTTCTCATGTGTTTCGTTCGGCGTGTATAGGTCCAGTTCACGGTAAGCAGCGTTCGCGCTCGCGCTCGCGTTCACGTTCACGCTGGCGATGACGTCGTCAGAGGGTCGCCGGTCGCAGACGGCAAGGCGGGTACGATGCTGCTTGACACATGCAAGGCTACAAATGAAAAGATGAAGAGTAGCTCGTATGAACAAGTTCAACTGTAAAGGCTGCCTCTGTCGCCGTCAACGCTTACAAGAGATGCGCGCTCGCTTCCCCAGGTTTTACTCCACCATGGCCGCCGAAGCCGAATGGCATGTGATGCAGCGAGAGCACTGCACGTGACCATACGCATCGTCAGGACCTTGATCAAAGAATGACCGTGTACGAGACTTTGTCATTGACGAGGCAGGCAGCCTGGGCAGGGCATGCGATGCTGGGTTCAAGAAATATATACGGCGTATGAACAGGTGTCAAAAACAAGCTTCTGCATGGGTTGATCCAAATGAAGCAGCTCGTTTTAAGCTGTACGGAATACTCCGTAGGATCGCAGCAACTTTTGCTACGAGTACTCGTACTTGCGGAACACGGACACCCTATTGGATAGGGGTTTGCTCCGGACGGATACGGAGTACAACTTATTAAAAGGCATGTCTGTGCACGCGGGTGACGTACGAGTACTCGGACGTAATACTCCGTAGTGAAGAACTGCCCCGAGGGAGCTCCTCCGGGGATTACGGAGTCTCCGTACGGAGGAGAGCGGCGTTTGTGGCAAGGCCTGTCTAAAGAAACACGCATGGCAACAGTCTTCGAGTATGATGGTATTTGAGATACTCTGCAACCAAACGAAAGAATCAAAAATGTCACGGCTAAAAGAGCTCTCGTCAAATATTGTAACGTAGCAACTCAAGGTCCATGGATTACTCAATGCATACTCGCACCCTCAGGATTCATAAATTTTTAAAATGGATACATTCGGATGGATACAGTGCATATCGTGCCTCAGATATCACAATTGGAAGGCTAAAACCCTGCAATGATAACGCACTCTGTCAACTCGTCACACCCACGCGGACTTAAATTCGCAGACTCCGTTGATGGCTGGCTGCGAGTTTTTACACACCTGTCTGTGCTCATGCAGCTTTTGTGGACGGCGTACTGATACTCGTAAAAGGCAGGCTCTTCTGTGAAGACACACAAGACCAAGTCGGCCGCTTGCCTTTTCTCTTTTCCCTTTTCTCTTTTTTCCCTTTTTGTTTTTATATATTCGTGCCGCCCTCGCAACGGTCGGCACACTCCCGCAGCGGGGCATCTTTGCTATTTTATCACTAGTATGCATCTCGCACGTTTGATTGGAGTATCGCACGTATTCGTGACTGCAGTGCATTTTGGCAAGAAACCTTTTTCCTCTGCTGCAAAAAGAACACGAGACAGACCGAGAAAAAATGGAATCGAGAGAGAAACGGGATTACGGAGATGAAGGCAGCTTCCGCACGCTACCCCACTTGTGTTCCTACGGCGTACGAGTACTCCGTAGGGGACTACGAGTACTGAGTACTCCGTACGAGTACGAGTAAAAGGTGCGGGAACCTGTCGCCTACCGCCTGCCAATAGCACCTTCTTGCCCCAACTCGTCCTTTCCTCTTCCGTCCTGCCCTCAATCCTTCGCTCCTTCTCGACTCGCTGCCGCAGCCTCCAGAATAGGCAGGAGCACTGTGGTCAAACGTGGCCTACGCCGAACAAGGGGCAGCATGGCACTGGGTATGGGTACGTTCTGCTGGCCGCTCCTTCCCTCCTTCCCTCGGCTGCCTGCTACTACTCCGTACTCGTACGGGCAATTACGAATACGCGTGCATACGAATACAACGTACTCGTACGAGCACTAGCAAGACGCACGGCAGGAGCAACGGGCGTGCGCACATGGCCTGACAAAGACAATCAGCCGGACAATCAAACAAGCAGGCAGGAAGCCATCCCTATCTAGGCAGATCCAGGCCGAGACGGGTAGCTGCCCCGTTCCCTCCGCCATGCATAATACTGCTCAAGTGCTCAGGACAGCGTGCGCTGTATCGTTCGTGCGAGCTCCACCCCTCGGTTCCTCCATATGTGCTTCATTTCCTCTGCACCACCCTCGCATTGCTTTTCTTCATACCCGTACTCGCAATGCGTCGCCTGTCTCATCTCATTTATACGCTCGTCGCCTGAACGTTTTTTTTTTTCTTCGTGCATTTGTCTTTTCTTTCATAATACCCAAGTCCATTTTTTGTCTTTGTGTTTTCGGTCTTTGTTTTTCGGGTTTCGTCTTCTACAAAAAGACTGCATCTTGGCAATTGCTTCGACACAATGACGACAGAATCTGCTCCGGCCCCAGCCCCGGCTGCCAAGTCGCCGACACCCGCGCCCGAGCCTGCTGCTGTCCCGCCGGCCGAGACTGCCGCTGTCGCCGACCCTGCAGCCAACACGAATGGCTCCATCATCGATGCCGAGGACGACGAGGACTACCCCGATGGCACCGACTCGGCTCTGGGCGACACACAGTAAGCAAAAACGCCCTGGACAGCCGAACAACAACACAACACAGCACAGCACAGCACAACACAACACAGCACAGAGCATCAGCTAACCCCCCCGGCAGATCTACGTACACAACGTCGCTTGCGTCCAGCGTGCTCAACTACCCGGTGGAATACGGCCGTCGCTACCATGCCTACCAACACGGCCGCTACACGCGTCCAAACGACGAGCAGGAAATGGACCGCCTGCTGATCACACACAACATGTTTGTGTATGCGACCGATGGCCTGTACCAGGCCCCCATCGACATGGACAAGCCCCAGCGGATCCTCGACATTGGCACCGGCAGCGGCGTCTGGGCCATTGAGGTGGCCGACGCCAACCCCAATGCGTTTGTGCTCGGCAACGACCTGAGTGCCAACATGCCCAGCTTTGTGCCGCCCAACGTCAAGTTCGAGGTCGACGACGTCGAGAGCGAGTGGGTCTACGAGGAGCCCTTTACCTTTATCTTTAGCCGGTACATGGCGGCCAGCATTGCCAACTGGCCGGGCCTGTTCAAGAACGTCTACGACAACCTGGAGCCCGGCGGCTGGGCCGAGTTCCAAGACTTTGACATTTACTACTACTCCGAGGACGGCACGCTCAAGGATTCCGACCCGCTTGCGCAATGGGTCGAGTGCATGTGCGACGCTGTCCGTGCCCTGGGGCGCGATCCCAGGCCCGGCCACCAGCTCAAGGGCTGGATGGAGGACCAGGGCTTTACCAACATTGTGCACCGCAAGTACAAGATCCCAATCGGCACGTGGCCCAAGGATCCCAAGCTCAAGAAGGCTGGCCTGCACAATTTTATGCAGCTCAACCAGGGCCTCGAGGGCTTCACCATGCGTCTGTACACCATGGTGCTCAAGTGGACGCACCAGGCGGCGTTGGCAAAGCTGGCCGAAGTCCGCCACCAACTGAACAATCCCAACATCCACTCCATGCTGGACTTGTAAGTTGACCCTTTGCGTGTTTGTGTCGTGTCTTGTGTATCCTCTCCCTACTAACACGCACAGCCATGTTGCCTACGGCCAGAGGCCACTGAATTGATAAAAGTTGCGATGGATGTGCAGCGGGATGTGCTGTTGGAAAAACTCATGATTTGATGTTCTAGCTGTATATTTTTATCTCCTTCCTAGATGGAATGATGTTATCCAGATCAACAAAGGTCCACGCATTTCAGGTCTACAACATTTGCCCATCGAATCGAATTCAGCTAAGCAGGCTTGGTGAGGTTTTTGGCGCTGTAAAAGTCATTGACCCAGCCCAGAATGGTGGCCGCCTCGGCCTCGACGACGGCTTTGACGTCGGCATTGACATTCCAGTTCTCGGCGTACACGTCGGAGCAGTGGCCGCCCTGGGGGACCACATGGATGGGCACGTCGGCCGAGCTGACCATGGGCCCACCGGGCCGCCAGTCGGAGCTGACTGTGGCGGCACGCCAAGGGTCGTTCTCGCCATTGGCATAGAGCAAACGCGGCGTCTTGCTGGCCGCCACGGACCAGCCGCCCGTGTGCGCGTTGACGTCGGCGGGCTGGCGGCCGTGGGCGAGGCCGAAGCCGCCCGCGCTCTCGGGGAACTGGGCCGCACAGACGGCCATGTGGTAGTCGTAGTCGAGGAGGCGCGAGACAATCGACGGCTGGTGCTGCTGGCCCCCGCCGGGCAGCGCGTTTTGGAACCAGGCGTACGGCTCATTGCACGTAATCCACCAGTATTGGCGGCTGACCAGGTTGGTCGGGCTGATGTCGCGGTACATGGCGCTGGAGGCGTTGAGGTACTGGAGGCAGCCGGTGTTGTAGGTGCCCTGGAAGTCGGGCAGGCCAAAGGACTCGCACACTGGGCTGTCAGAGGATGTAGGCATGGCTTTCCGTAGATGAACGTACAGTGAGGAAGAACTTTCTCGGTGAACCATTTGGCGTAGCCGGCGAGGGCCTTGGCGACGCCGACGCCGCTGCTGCCGGGCACCGTGCTGTTGGAGCCGGGCCAGACATTCTGTTGGTGAGCAGGCGGTGATGAATAAAGAAGGAAGAAAAAAAACGCACCTCCAAATAATCACAAAACTGCAGGTATGGCGTAAAGCCGTAGGATTTCTCAAAGTAAAACTGCGTCTGCTGGTAGTATAGCGGCCCGTACGCGAGCGCGTGAACAAAGTCGCCGTCGGCGAGGTCGTCGAGCAAAAACCGGTGCTTGAGCGCGGCCTTGCTGGCGAGCGAGCCGTTGAGCAGCACGCCGTCGACGTGGGCCATGGTGGCCGTCAGGTCGCGGCTGCAGTTGTGTGGTGTGCGGGCCTGCACCATGGCAAAGTACTCCCAAAAGTCGCCGACGGCCTGCACGACGCCGCTCGACGCATAGTATGCCCAGAACGGGCTTGCGTCACTGGAACTGGAAGTGGACAGCGCCGCGCGGCTCGCGGTCCAGGCGGCCAGGGCGCCCGCGTACGAGCCGCCCGTCAGCACCCACGGCGCCCGTGTCGGGTGGCTCGCGCCCGACGCGTCAAAGGGCGGCGCAAACGTCGCGGCAAAGTGCGTCATGTCGCGCAGCACATTGTCCAGCGTCAGGTACGTCAGGTTCTGCACGGTCAGCTCGTCAAAGGGCGCGCTCTCGCCCCAGTAGCGGTGCTCGAGGATGACGACAGCACCGCCCACTGCCTGGGCAAAGTAACCGGGGCTGCGCTGGTTCGTCAGGTACGTGGCGTTCCACCCCGTGCCCGACTGCTCGCCCGGGTTGGCCATGATGACGGGCGACCCGGGACCCTTCCAGTACGCCGTGCTGTACCAGTAGCGCTGGCGGAACGTGCCAGCAGCCGGGTTCTCGTGGTCAATCAGCTGCTCAAACGTGCCCCAGCCGTTGGTCGGCACGGCCGCGCGCCCGTCGACGCCGGTGCGCTTGTTGAGCTTATGGGCATGGGCGTTCTCGGCAGCAACGCGGGCAGCCACATCCGGGTGGAAGGTGCCCGCGAGCTGGCCGGCCAGCTTGTGGCCAAAGAGGAATTGGGGCGGCGACGACGAGGCCGCCAGCACAGCAGCCGCATAGGCTGTCACAAGAAAAGAGGCCTTCATGATGAAGAAGTAATAGAGGAATTGCTTGATTGACGATTCTATTTCTCCTTTTGGCAGGATGGGACACAATTTATATACATGATGTAGGCAGCTACCCGACTCCCTGAGACATGCATGCCCCCCTTACTTCTCAGTCGTCTTGTCCGTGCTATCTCACTGCCTCCAACGTGCCTACAATTGCCCGTGCATCGTGGTCTGTCCGCCGCTTGCCATTGTGGGCGATGAGAACAATCCCAAGCAGCTGCAGCCACGACCCACCCGGCCATTGGCGATGATTGCAAAATGCCACTTTACTGGCTCGAGCACAGAAACCGATAATGTCTGCAGACTGGCTCGAGCGTAAAGGATCAGTAGTACAGCCGGGACAAATATGGAAATGCAGAAGAAGCAAAGAAGGGCGGGAGAAGCACGGAATCCCGGCACCGCTGCGTCTACGCTTTGCCTAATACGAGAATGAGGTTGCAGTGAAGGATCACCACGAGACAATGACAAGAGGCCACGAAAATCAGAGGCAGCTTCATGTAAGTAGAAAATAAATCAAAACATATATTATCGCTACAGAGACACAAGTGCAGAAATCCATTGCCGAAAGTGTCACAGTACTCGTACAAACAAGTGGCCTTTGATAGACGTCATAGTTGCATTGTTCCAGCAAGTAACGATGCAATAACGCGGCCTAGAGAACTAGTCTCTGCCAGAGCCCTGAAAGTTTTCCTGGGGGGGGAAGGGGGTGTGAGGCTGCAAAAAGGGCGGTCGTTAACGTGATTTCCGGAAGGAATATTTACATGTCTAGTTTGCAGAAACAAAAAGCAAAGAAAAGTACAAGGAAAATAGAACAATGAGAAAGAACAGTACCACAAAGACCCTTGACTATTGTTTTTGAGTTTGTCATCAATAAAAAGAGTATCACTAGTTTTGGCTGATACGGCGTCATGTTATGCTTACCGTAAGTAAAACTTTGGCAAGGCAGCTTTGTGGTTCGCACAAACTAGTCGAATCGCCCATTACATTACGAATGCCATCCTACTTGACACTGTGCACCAATCGATAAATTGCTGCTGTGCGGTGGTGACCATTGGCCTATTTCGTCAACATGTAAACTCTTCGTATGCCTGTCCAGTTGCCGAAAGAAAAGTGCAGTATTCTGAGGATTGGCATTTACCAGTGCATAGACATGCTTTACCTAAAAGAATGCTTTACTATGAGACCAATACAGAAAATAAACCCAACTCAATCTCTGGTGTTTTCTATTCGTCTTCTCCAGATCTTCAAGATATCCACTTTTTAGTAACGGCTGCTCGTAATGACGTCATACTCCTTACTCACTGGCTTGGATGGAAATCTTGACAATTGCCCATGTTCGTCTAATCCTTTGTCTTTTGCAGGGCAGTTGTAAACAACAAGCTGCAGTGAAATTCGTATCCAGGAACAAATTGTTTTGCTTGCTGATCGCTGCACTAGAATTGGCGGGCCGGTGTCAGGTACTAGGTATCAAACAATCAGGGACTTGACAAGGACACATTAGGGAGCAAAGTCTCTGAGAATATAGGGGAAAATCTGTTTAGAGTCTACTTTCTCTCTTCTAATTTATCCATTACAGTGGTGTAGTACGTGGCGCTACAGCGTGTTGACGAGTGTGTTAGTACTAGTTCAGGGCGGCGTAAGATAAGGTTTGGGGAGACCCATAATAATCCTCAACGTCACTTACGCCGTCTCACAGAACCTGTTTTTGTGCAGAGGGGTGTCTGTGGATGAGATGGTGGCTGAGCGCGATAGATAATAATTAAACTCAAGTTTGTGGGATTGTTTCTCTGGCAGAACAACTGTGGATGATGTTGTGCCGACTTGGACTTTTTACCGAGTGGCATAAGAAGGCTCATCGCGGGCTTTTCACTCCAGACCGTGTCCATCTTTTTGGGACAGGTTTTAATATTTTTCTAGGAGTAGAATTATATGATGGAAGTGGAAGCGTTGTAGCTACTCTTGCGTGCACTTTAGTCATTTGTCCAGTGCCATAAGAAGGCTCTTGTCGACTGCACCTGCTTTGAGTCCAGCCCACTTCACCAGTTCGCTTCACGTCGACCACTTTCTATATGCCTGGCGCGCTCTTTCTACGAATGCTTTGAATGTTTTCTACGCTAGAGGTTTTTTCATGGGGTGGTTGTAGCATTGCTACCAGTTTTGTGCGCGTTTTGAGTACTTGTCGAGATGCATATTAAGAGGCTTATGCCGACTGCACCTGCTTTTGAATATAGTCCACTTTACTATTTAAATTCACATTCATCACTTGATCTATGCCTGCCTCAACTCTTGCTATAATGTCTCGACTTTTTTTTACGATAGAACATTCTGCTAGAGGTTGAAGCATTACCGCCAGTTGCGGGCTCAACTTCTTCATATGTCGAGCGGGCCCATTCATCGGGTGACTCAATATAGGCCTGAATGGCCCTTGCAGACAGTTTGTGTCAGTTGATACAATATCCGGCTGGTCTCGACTCTTTACTAGGAGAACCCAATTTGCCATATGTAGCTACATCGCATTTTAGTTTTGCCTGTGAAATCAACACGTTGCCCACACAGGGACAAAAGGAAGAGGGGCCGAGGTGCAGACTTCCATGGAAAGAAGGGTCCCTCCAAAACAAATATTGACTCCGCCTTCCTTCCCCAAATCATAGCGATACAAAGAAACAAGAATCTGTAAAGGGCACACCCAAGGAAGCCACCATTTCAATAAAATCGATCAATTAATGACGTCTGCTGGAGCACAGTACGAAAGGGGTCGCAGCAGACGGACCAACTTGGCTTGACATGGATGAAAGGCCATCCACGGCTTGCTAGGAAACAGTAAGCCACAGGACGCATCATTGAATTCATCGGAGCCAGTCTTTGGCCACCGACGCGGCCGCTCCTGACAAAGGCGGCACATGTGCTCAGTCCTCGGCTGGGGGCTTTCGGCGATGGCCGACGACTGCATGGTTAGTCAAGCGCACTCTTCTGGGAAGCTACGATCGTGACGTACCGTGCAGTGCTGTAGTGCTATAAGCCCCCGCGGGAAATGGTTAACCACCTCACTAATCGCAGCGGCACGCCCTTGTATTATTGCTCTTGATCTGCTTCTGGACACTTCTCGACCACAAAGCCTTGTGACCTACTTTGCCTCGACAGAAGGACATCTTTAGCCTCTCTCCCAAGCCTATAAAGAGAGTGTCCTCCTCTGCCTTGAGAAGTGTTTTTTTCTTCTCTCCTCATCATACTTGAAATCACCAACCCGACCCGAAGTTTCACGATATTTTCTTATATCACCACACAAGACTTACAGTCTCGCCTTCCCTTATTCAAGTATTCACCATCCACTACATGTAAGATGCTTGTTGTTGTTGCTGTTGCTCCTTCCACTTCCTGTCGTGGGCATATCACTATGCCTTGTCGTCTGCTCCTTCCTTTATTTTCCCATTTTCCCCCTTCTTGTCGTAGGCATATTACTATGCTTTATGGTCTGCTCCTTCCTCTTATTTCCGTTTATTTTTCCTTCCTGTTGTAGGCACCTCACCATGCCTTGTCGTCTGCTCCCACTCCATCTTTCCGTTTTCGTACCGCAACATACCTTTATATCTTGACCTTGCATCTTTCCCTTCCATCTTGACATTGCATCCCTCTTCCTTTATCATCATTCCTCTATCAGCCCATCATGCTTGCATCTGCTCGTTATATTTATGATCATGTGGCTAACTTTGTCAAAGATTCACAATGCCTGCTTGCAAGTGTGTCAAGAGTGTGATGTTGCCGCAGCTGCCCGTGGGCAAAGTGGTACGTTCACGTTCTGCTGCCTCAAACTTACGCTTGGTTCACCATGACTGACTAATTGACTATCAACAGATTGTCTGCGTGCGGCACAAGATCAAGAGCCACCTTGCCGCATCGCATCGCAGCGATCGCTGCTTTGAGAAGCGCAAGAAATCGGCCCAGGAGGCGTCCAGACTGCACGCGTTCTGCTACAAGGTCGCTCTGGACATTAGCGACGAGAACATCATGGACCAGTCGCACGTCTATGAGCCAGTCGCGACTCCTGGGTCTCAGCCGGTTCCCAGCTTCCGCGACGACAATGTCAAGATGTTGCGTGTCTGCGACATACACGCCACGGACATCTTGGCGGGCAGTGTGCCGGTCGAGGCTGCCCCAGTCAGCCTTGGCATGGTGCCTGCGTCGGGCGTGGACTTGGCTTGGGATGGCGCTGATGGCAGCGGATCTTCGTCAAGCCAGCTCATCAGCTCTGGTGATGAGTCTGGCGAAGCGTTGATGGTTCCATCTCCGCCTTGGAGCCAACAACCGCCAGTGACCATCGCTGCTGGTGACGCTCTCCAGGACTTCCTCGACTGGATGGCGGACTTTTCGGCGCAGCAGCTTCAGAGCCCCAGCCAGCCGGCTGCACAAGAGGCGGGCATCCCCGCGGCCGATCTGGACCGCCTTATAGAGTTTACCTACGGCTAGGATGTCTGGTAGTAGGCGCGGGGAACGTTTGGAAGGAACGATAGAAGCGTGGTAAACACAGTTACCGGGGCTACCTGATAGGTGTTTCTTCCACCTATATGTTATCTTAGACTTTCCTTTGGTATTCTTCCTTTGCCTCTTTTCTAGACAGCTCTTATTATACCGTTTCCCCGTCTTTTGCTTCCTTTTTCGTGACTTGATCCGTGCCTATTCTTCAGGCGCCGCAATATCTTTCCGGAAGGGCTTAATCTGGAAACTCAGCGCCGCTACGACACCGCGATGCTGGAAATGTCGAAGCAGCCGCGGGAATTTAACCTCTGGGTGGAAAACTGGCGGGCCACAATGGAACATTGCAAACACAAAGCGCGCACACGGGCCATGTTGTCTTGATCAGATGTTCCTTGACACTGACGACATGTTCGGCCTCCAGTCTCTCTTGACGATTATGGGGCTGCATTAAATATATTCTACGACCAGCCAAGTGATCCGGACCTGACCAGTGTTGTGGCCGGCAACGCCATGTCCGTGTCGCCCAACAGTGACAACTACACCTTGGGCGGTGGCATGAGCAGTATGTTCCCGGGCCAGGCAGATCTGACCATGGCCAATGGCGTGGCCGGCAACACCTGGCCCAATTTTACCAGCAATGCCGCAGAACCAATTGACTTTATCGTTGATCCTCCGGCATCGATTCCGACATGTGCTGTGCCAGCTTCAACTTGCCAGCCGGCCAAAGTCCACCCACCAGACCTAGGGATAGGGTTAGGGTTGTAGGCTGACATTGTCGCGGGCAATGAGTGAAGAGGGTTGCGCATCTGGTTTGAGTTTCCCAGATTGTCAAGCCGATAAAGACTCTCTTTTCCTCTTTTCCTCTTTTTCCTACTTTTTTTCTTGTCACTTTCTTATTTTTTAATCTACTCTTTTCCTCTTTCTTTCCTGCTCTCTTCCGCCTTCTTTCCTACTCTCTTCTTCTTTCTTTTCTTCTTCTTCTTCATAGTTGATTTGATTTTCTTGTGCCTCTTCTAGTCCCTTATCAAATTCGTAATATTCATTGTTTCCTATCTTTGAAAACGCTTTGTCGTAGAGATATAGACGACGCAACAGCAACACTTGTAGTGAATTTTCTGACTAGTTCCCAAGTCGTGGGCTTCTTGGGCCTCACTGGAAACGTTGCATCCCATCACACAAGCACAAGGTTCTGTAGTCTAGCGGTTAGGACACTGGATTCTGATTGTCAAAGATCATTCCAGTAGCCCCGGTTCGATTCCGGGCAGGACCTGTTCAATCAAATCTTTTTTTGCACCTTATCCTTCTGGTGTCTGATACACTTTTTTTGTTGGACATTGGTATTTACATACGTTTTTGTGAGAATTCACGATTTTTGTTGTGGCTCGCTCTTGGCAGCTGCTGTTCGTGGCTTGCCTTTATTGCTTGTGTTCACTATCGTGGGTTACTGGATACACTAAACGCATTTTGCAGTGATAGAGATGTCGCACCTATCCTACGGTGTATGCACCTCATCCATTCTTCATGTCACGATGATCAGTACGCCTCGAGGGTTGGCTGGTTCATTTTCAACGCCTCGCGCGAGTTATTCCATACGACTTGCAACATCACCTCTTTGATAGACGAGCATCTGTTCCTACGAGTACGAATCTGCACGACATGGGGTTGCTTTACAGGATCGCCTCCAAGGGGCCCTGCCGTCAAAGCGCAAGGCTCCAAGTGATCTACACGAATGCCCAGACATCACTGCATGCGACGAGAGCAAAAAAACTCACGACGATGTTCAGAGAAGGTGTTGACAATGCAAAAACGCTGTAGCTCTCCCGGTCGCATTGGCCGTAACACATATAAACAAACAGACTGTCTGCTGAAGGTGATCATCAGTCCTGCTGCCATGTCCGGGATACTTGTCCATCAGCCTCGTCCACAACCCCCAGCATAGACAATGTGGACGCCTCGGCCAGCTCCTCGTCTACCAACAGCCAAGAGGCCATCGAGTCGCTGAACGACGTCACTGCCAAAATGGTCGGGCTGCCGTCATGATCAGGCTCTGTGGCCCCAAATGTAATTACTTGCACGAGCCATCACCACGATCCATCACGGCGGACATCGACATCATCCGTCTCACGGTGGCCAGTCTGCACGCCGGAGTACGGCATATCTAGCACCCGCGTTGTCGTGACGGATTGATAGCCGATGGACTTGCCGGCGAGCTTCGTTGTCCTTCACACCATATCGCATGGATTACCCCGGCCATACTCTGTACAGTCTCGGCCATACCTCGTACAGCCTTGGGCAGCAATGACGTTTGCCACTCGGTGTCACGATAACGACTTTGACGTGTTTACTCTGTATTGGCAAACCGAATACAAGATTCACATGCAGCATATGCAAAATGACTAAGCACGCAATGGACGAGTATCTGTCGCCGCTACGAGTCCTCCGTAGACATTGTCCACTTGCAGCCAAGCCACTTGGGCATTGGGCGTGAATACGAGTAAACGAAAGGACGGTGAATGGGAGGGCCGGGAAATAAGGAGGGTGGACTAGGGGGCAACTTATCACCAGTTTTGGAAGCAGATTCTTGCAAGGTTTGCGTTGTTATCCACAGTTTATTATCATCAGTCAATCTCACGCTTCTCATCTCACGCCTGAAACGCACTCGATGGGGTCCGATACAGTGTACACAGGAATGTACGGTGTAGATGTACAGTGTTGCGTGGTTGCGGCGAAACACAAGTCTTATCGCTGACGAACCGCTTGCGTCAAAATCTCCGAGCAGTGTCACAGATTACAGATTTCGCCACAGGGGACTATTGAGTTTTTTTTTTTTTTTAGTTTTTTTTTTTGGCTTTATTTTCGCGTTTCATGTTTCGAAATCCCGAGATGCAATCACGACTTTTTGATATTCGAATTTCCATTTCCCTATTCAACCCATTGAACAACTTCTTCTCTACATCTCGATCCCGCCGATGCATTCCCTGTCTTTTTGCCTGTTGATCGATTCATTTCCTTTGCCTACTTTTTCCTTCATGTTCTTCGTTTTCTCTTCGTTTTCCTTCGTTTTCCTTCTTTTTTCTTCTTTCTTTCTCGACAATTATTCCCTATTCCCTTCCTCTTTAGCCGCTCGACCTCATGCTGCCAAGCACAACGACGTCATCGGTGTTGCAAAACCCTGTGCCTGGATGAGGGCGGCCCTTCTTCATGCATAGCACCACTTCTTCTTCGGCCGCACTCTCCAGTAGTCCCTCGTTTTGATTCGCCGGCTGTCCTCGTCCTGCCAAGCCCTTGCTTTCGACGCTGCTCCCCTTTCCCACGGCCCACTCAACGTATCCATCTCCGTCACGGTCATTGGCTGGCTGGCTGGTGGTCGGGCTGGTGGTTGGTCCCCCTTCGGCCCTCCCTCTGCACTGTCCCCCCTCCCTAGTCCTGTTTAGTCCCGAGTTAGTTTGGAATAGTCCGGTTTGGGGACTTGGTTAGTCCCGGCCTAGTTGGTTTCCCTCCGCCGTCAGGCCAGTGTGGTATTCTGCACCACAGGCGCCCTGCATGCATGCATGTCCCTTCGCTCTCATTTTCGCCCTTTTTTTTTATGGCCCTCTCACGGCACATTATACGAGTATGGAGTACGGAGTACTTGGGGGCTGCCTTTGTCAGAGTGGCGGGCCTGCTGCATGGGCTACGTGGAGGGCTGGGCGACCCCTACTCCGCAAAAAGCAACAACAACCTTTGGGTCTGTGTTTCGGTCGTACGAGTACCCTGACGAAGATCATCATTGACAACGACTGTCAACGCTCGATCGGCTTGGTAGGTGTAGTCGTAGTGTTTGTAAAGACCACCATTCTTTGACGTCTTTGGATTTTAATTTCCCTTTAGTATTTTTGCTTTTTGGTTTTTAATATTTTATTATTGTTCCTTTGATTTTTTTTCCTCTCTTTTTCGGTTTAGTTTCCGACTTGCCTCTTTCGGATATGAATACATTGCATTGGCTGACTGCATTGGTTGACTGCATGCTGCATGCACACCAGCGTTGTTGTACTTCGTATGTGTGTTGCGTTCCGCATCCGATCCTACATGGTCGACAGCCGAGGGCCGTGCCAGACAGAGTACGAATACAACAAAAAACTCGTCCAAATATTCGCCAAAGTCTTCGGCACATGCAAAGTACGAGTACCAGCCCAATAAAAAAAAAAAAAAAAAAAAAAAAAAAAAAACAAGCAATCTTCCTGCCAGCCTCCCTGCCTCCCTGCGTCTGCCTTGTTGGTCGGCCTCCACAGCCCACCCACCGACCGGCCGCCCGCATGGGCACGGCGCCGTTGTAACGCCAGGATCCTCCACGGACGCCTCGCTGGGCGGAACCGGGCTCACCTCCCAGTTCGGAATTTCAGGGTCTTGGCTCCTTGGCTCGTTGCATTTTCATACTTTACGATTTGTGATTGACTAACTAGCCTTGGAAGGCCTGCATCTTGGTTTTTATTTTTGTCTGTGTTGTCTGTATTGTCTGCATTCTTTTCGTTGCCCGTTGCCATGATCGCCCATGAGCTGCTGCCATGTGTACTCGTACCCATACACACACACACACAAGCACAGACAAAAAGCAGGATTATCAAGCTTACGGCTACGACTTCGAGCAGAGACAACGTTGATTTTCCATTTCCCTCCGTACTTTGATGTTCACTCTTCCCGCCCTAGATATCCACCTCCGTGCTCAGCAGCCCCTCTTCTGCACCTTATCGATGCCTTTTCTTCTTCGTATTGCCCTCGCGTGTTTATGATGTATTCAGTATTTACTTCCGTTGCTCGACCTTGTTTTCCGGAGGAGTCTCTCCGTTGTCTTACCCCCCCTACCCGAACAAGTGTGATAGGACGTGCTCAACGTCGTCCGGTGTGTTCTTTGTTACCCGTATATCGACGGTGCCGTTGTTGCTGGTCTGTTGGATTTCTCCATTTCCTGGGGCGATCTTGTAAACGTGCTCGTCCTGCGTACTCGTACGCATAGCGTAAACATACTACTCAATACGAATACCGGTTTCATGCCCGGCCGTCGCCGCGTGTGCTTCATTTTGTCTTTTGTCTACGGAGTAGCACCCTTCTTTGCCCGGAAGCATGAAACTCTGGCAGCCAAGGCCAAGGATATACGGCAGACACTATCGGTGCCAACGTACCAGGGGTAACCCAACTGAAAAAAGAAAAGAAGTACAAAAAAGCAAACCAAAAAAAAGCAAAACAAAAAGACAACGACCCTGAGTTGTCCTGCATACACTATGCACCCGCGAATGCTGCTGCTACCCACCGTCCCGTCCCAGTCCTGTAAATCATCTACACGGAGCCCGCCGCGCTGCAGTGCGACGCAAAGACGACCGGTTTTTCAAGCCGACTCCGTGTGCAACTACTGCGTGCCCGTACTCGTACCCAGATTCTTGCTCCGTACGACGTTCCGCCCCGCTCCACGTTCCGTCTCGATTGGGTATCCTCTTCAGCCCGCATGCTCCGTCCATTCTCTCGCCGAGGCCCATAAAAACCGCCCCTATTCCGCGACAGCCATTGGCCAAGGCCGGGGCGCTCTCTCTTTGTTGGCAGCCTGCTTTTGCCTGTGTATCCACAAATGCAAGTTGGTCCACTTATCTTATGAGAGACCCGTTTTTATTCTCGCAAAGTATTTGTCTCTTTTTTTTTTTTTTTTTTTTTTTTTTACTTTTCGTGTGCTCCGTGCTACTTTCATTTTCCTGGCTTCTGTTTCGTTGCTTTCTGTAGCGCTTGCCCAATTTTCGATTTGTTTTTCGTAATTCCTATATTAAATTACGAATTAATTACGAGTACAATACTAGGGAGAGGGCGACGTCTGCGCCTCGCCGAGAATGTTACAAAAAGTGGACCCTGCCCGATACGGACTTGCCTCGCACATTGGAGTGCACATTCCGTCATAGGTACTGGCCCATACTTTTACAGTGGAGGGGTACTTGCTTGTGACGGCCGTGCTCCGAACGACCATCACGGCCGTCGCCGGCGGCAACTCCAGGCGTCGCCTCTGGGTGCTCTGTCCTGGCTGCTTTTTTTCTTCTTTTTCTTTTTCTTTTTCTTTTCCATTTTTTTCTTCGGTGCATTCTTACCAGATTCGCCTCGCTGTCCTTTGGCCCCTGGCTACTCGCAGCCGCAGGGCCTCCTTGTCCACAAAGCCGAAATGGGCACGCCTCCCTCCAAAGTCTCAGTTTCAGATTCTCACCACTAGGCGTGTCTAGTTCCATCTCGAGTAAAGTTGTACTCCGTACAGCCTCTGAAATCTGTACAGACTCTTGTATCTGTACGGGTCTCCTTTTATCCTCTTTTTCTCCCTCCATGTAGAAGAAGGAGCACTGCCCGAGTGCGTCGCTATCGCCATTTGTTCCCACCCCCTTATCATAACAAGCCGTTTGTGACGTATTCAAAAGATTGTCTGGATACTTTGTTGTTGTCACTCCTCACTCGACTTATATATATCCGTCTCCCTCGCTCTTCTGTTTTTGTTTTGATTCACATTATCTCCATCCTCTCCTTCCGTTTTACATCTTCATCTCTATCTCTCATCTTCAAGTCTTTCCTTAACATCATCACTTATACAAAAGACTCACCCACACATACTCTCTCTCTCTCTCTCTCTCTCTCACACACACACAACTTAACACTCCTTCACATCCATCATGCCTGCTACACTGCGGAGACCCTCTATGCCTTGCCGGACTGTGTCCGCAAGCAGCTTTGCCGAGTCCTTTGATATTGCCCGCCGCAACCTGGTGGACCAGCTTCACAAGGAGGACGGCGGCGACAGCGAGCTGGAAGAGACTGAATCGCCCGACCTGACCGAATCCGCCAGCCGCACACCCACTCTCTCGCCCACAACCCAGACGCCGGCCGGCCTGACGACGCCGCCGACCGAGATTGCCACGCCCCGCAATGAGGAAGAGGTGGCCGACAACTTTGCCTTTGCCTTTGACATTGACGGCGTGCTGGTCCGGGGCGGCAACCCCATTCCCGAGGCCATTGAGGCCATGAAGATGCTCAACGGCGAGAACGAATACGGCATTAGAGTGTAGGTCTTTCATCAACTTAACTCGGTATCAAATCAAAACGTTTTGCTAACCAACAGTCCTTACATCTTCTTGACCAACGGCGGTGGCAAGACCGAGGCTGAGCGCTGCGGCGATCTGTCCAAGCAGCTGCAGCTCGAGGTCAGCCCCGGCCAGTTCATCTGCGGCCACACGCCGATGCGCGAGCTGGTCGACAAGTACCGCGGTGCCGTGCTGGTCGTCGGCGGCGAGGGCGAAAAGTGCCGCACCGTGGCCGAGGGCTATGGCTTCAAGGACGTCATTACGCCCGGTGACATTATCAAGGCCAACCACCACGTCGCGCCCTTCCGCAAGCTGACCGAGGCCGAGCACGCCAACTCGCGCGACCTGCACGACCGCGGCCCGCTCAGCGACATTGTCATTGAGGCCGTCTTTGTCTTTGCCGACAGCCGCGACTGGGCGTCGGACCTGCAGATTATTCTGGACGTGGCCATGTCCAAGGGCGGCCGCCTCGAGACGCGCTCCGAGACCTTTGACGAGGGCCCACCGATTTACTTTTCGCACAGCGACATTGTGTGGTCGGCCGCCCACGAGCACGTGCGCCTGGGCATGGGTGCGCTGCGCCGGATTGTCGAGACCGTGTTTAGCGACGTCACGGGCGGCAAGCAGCTGACGACGCACGCGTTTGGCAAGCCGCAGGTGGGCACGTTCGAGTTCGCGACGCGGCTGCTGCAAAAGTGGCGCGCGACGCAGCACGGGCTCGTCGACTCGAGCCCGCCCGACACGGTGTACTTTGTGGGCGACACGCCCGAGTCGGACGTGCGCGGCACCAACGCCATGGACGCCAAGTCGGACAATGAGTGGTACTCGATCCTGGTCAAGACGGGCGTGTACGAGGAGGGCACCGAGCCGGCCTACAAGCCGCGTGCCACGGTCAACACCGTGCTGGACGCCGTGCGCCACGGCATCGACCGCGAAATGGCCCGCCGCCGCGCGCGCCAGTCCAAGATGGGCATCCAGCAGGGCAACGAGCGCGTCATCATCGAGAAGCTCGCCGGCATCGAGATTCAGGTGCCGGCATCGCCCGTGCTGTGAGCACATGGCACTTTGATTTGATTTTGATTTGATTTGATTTTCTTCTCGTCTATGACGACTTCTTTGCTTTTATTTTTTCTTCATTTCTTCTCTTCCCTCTTTTTGCTTTACCTTTTGCTCAGCATGGGATTTGGGATATATGCAATTTGCATACAATGGTCACAGATTGATGGCCAGAACGACCTCATTGATACCACTCCGGCGCCTACCTGTCACGCCTGGACTTCCAAGACTAGACTCTTGGATTAGATACTCTCGCTTATGATTTAAATGGATTACCAGATTGTTTACAGTACACTTTCCCACTGAGATTTATGTGACATGCTTTGATTAGATTGTGGTGACTTGACTGCCTATCTATCTTAAACTCGCCAGTGGTAAAGCACTTGCAAGAGAGGGCACGAGAGGTGCTTGCTAATATCATGAACGCAAATAACATCCAAAAACAAGATAAAGATGACCGAACACCCAAAACGAGACCGGCTGGAACTTGAGACTTGCTCTCGTCCATACACAAGGGAAATGGATATCGGATCGGCGAGCTTCTTGGACGCGTGACGGCTTGTTACAGATGACTTGTTACAGGGGGATGCAAGAAAGAACGGAAGCATTGTGGGCTAAACTCAACAGATCAGCAGTCTGGACGACATCTAGTGGCAGATAACGGATGGCATCATATGAGCGAGTTATGTATTCCTTTGTATATTTCCATTCCAACACAGCCTACTAAGAGCATACTCTACTGTCTCATCACTCTACATATCACGCATCTGGTTGCCTTTCTTGGTATGAGGGTAAAGGATAAGCCTGCTGTTGATCCTCGGGCAATACACCGTCAGTATAGCTTCATACAATGTAGTCTATGGTTCAGTACAACTAGCATCACAAATGTGTCAGAAATCCCTTTATGTTCAGCTTCTGTGTCTGCGGCCGTTCCTCTGTTTTGTACAAAGTACGCTGTCAAGCATCTGTTTTCAAACAGTAGACCATGTGTCCAATCCGAGTGTCATACTTGCTGAATAGAAAAGGCTTGAAGATGAACACAACCAACACCAGTATCATCATGAAGTATTCACGTTATTCAGAGTTGTTTGGCTTTGTAGATGTATTTTGATCTATCAAATATGTGCTCTAGGAGCCAAAAACTCCGTAGAGATGATAATCCGTTTGTGACGAAAGGCAGAAACAAGCCAATGTCTACCCTCCGGACCCCGTGGTGAAGATGCGAAAGGAAATTGGTATATAATTATAAATCAGACAAAGACGGCAAGCAAAAGAGACGGGCAACGGGCAGTGGGTGCTCCGACTCTTTTACTTGGCACCGCTCAGGTTGACGCTGGCAGCGTTGAAGGGAACAACGTTGCCGTTGGCGTCGGACATGGCGGGCGCGTTGGCAGCGACCTGGTCCTGGGTGGTGGCGCGGGGAGCGACGACTGGATTGTTAGCAATGTACTATTATGAGATAAAAAGAGTGACTGAACATACCCTCCACAGGCAGCGCCACGGCGACGGAGATGAGAGCAGCAAGGCACAGCGTGAACTTCATTTTTGCGGTTTGGGGGGGGGGGGGGGGGTGAGTTTTGTTGATTTGTAAAATAAGACCAAAAAAAGAGGAGCGAAGGAGAAAAGTCGAACCGGCGACGAAAGTGATAGATTGAAGAGAAGATGGAAGAT